>LUCH01000421.1:118868-141517 GCA_013368495.1 Paragonimus heterotremus
ATACACTGAATCGACAGATACTTCTTCACATTGAGCTAATTCATCTTCTACGAACGACTGGGATTGTGAAAGGATAATCTCAAAATTTCTCATGCCATTAGACAAAAGTTATATATTCTATGGTTCGTTTTAAATTGTAGATGAAATTATACACATTACAGAATTGCTTTTGAAGTAATTGCTTGAAATTAATTGCATATTTTATAACATTCAATGGGTCAGACAATCTACTTGAAAAAGTGTTTTCATTGGTCACTTGTTTGACTCTTATAATCTCGTCACTGATGTCTGACACAATTTATTTGGCGTAGGCTATGGCTTATTCAGCTGGTCCATTCCGAATAAGTTGCGTATAGCTCTGAAAGTGCTTGTATGATACAAAGTAGAAGCGACAGATCTCCAGTTTTTAGTAAATTAAGCTATATTTCCACCTATCTTTCAAACTGGAACCTTCAGTTTTTATGAGTGTGCAGCACACAGGGAGTGGTGTGAAGCACTGATTCATAACTGGTGACAAAAACTTCGATTAGCGTTAGAATAAAAAAAAATAATTACGGCGGTAAATGTTTAGACAAACTGAATGAGAAAGGTAAGGCCATTTGTGGGAGCCAGTTAGCTGTAACCTTAGGAAACCACGCGAGCAACACTTAACCATGCACATAACAAACCACTAAGATATTAAACACGACAGAGCTGAGTTCTCCGTAGGTACTTTCAATGAACAGAACTAAATATTGAGGGACATTTTTGTAGCTCGTTGTTGTAATATCTGATGTGTACAATTACTCGTGGAGTGATGACAAGGTGACTTCAATAAATAAGTAATACCAGATCCTATCATTATCAGAGAAGGACCACAATGCAACATGTTGTCTAGAAATCCAGATTGGGTACGTAGATAAAAACGTAAATGATCAAAGGCTGAGATGTTTTTAACAACGCATCTTAATTCACTGGAATTCTGATTAGTCCTACTGTTTATACTTGGACGATCTGACAAAGGTTCAGACCAAGCAGACTGATAAAGTTGGAGATGCACAGATAAATAAGATATTAACTAGAATGTTAGAGTTGAAATCGTATTTTTCCAAAGGGGTGTCAGATACGTTAGCTTTAGGGTGACTGCATCCCGGATTCCGTCGTTGAATAAGCAATAACTAGGTATCCGCGACCGATTTATGGCTCCCACTTGGGTAATGCATACACACTTGACTTTAACTCAGCTTGCATTTAGTTACCAAACGTTAAATTCTGTGTTTCTGTAAAGCATTTGCTTTAGTTTTCTTACCTCTTTCAGTGTGGCAATAATTTTGGATAATTCAATCCGGTAGGTTGATGCATCTGCTTCCGCCTCCACTTTTAAAAATAATCCAAATATTAAGTTCGACACATACGAGCATTTTGTGCTGGACGACACGAACTAATCTGCTTATCAAAAACGGGAGTAGACAAGAAATCAGTGAGCTAGGAAATATTCTCAAACATAGAGTAGGATCAGGTCCACGAACAACCGCCTCTGAAAATTCAATGCTGTCTTGAGTCGGTAGATTTGGACTTAATCAGTAAACATCGAGAACCGTTTAACATAATGAGCCGCTGAGATCTTGAATATAAACAGTGCGCCGATTACATAATGAATGATCGGTCAACCTGAAAGAACTCTTGAAAGACACAATATACCAGAACCAATAACCGAGGAATTAGCCAACGTAAAAGAAAACTGGTGGACAAAATTGACTTCCAAGTGCGAGTACCTTGTATCTCAAGTAGTACACACATTCAGAAGTCCGACTAAGCTAACATGTGATGCGCCTAAGCTCCAGTTACTTTATCGGACCTAGAACTTCAGTACAAATTCATTCACGAAAGACAGGCCTATAAGTATCACCTCATACCACATTTTCCTTCTCAAACGAGGCTGGAACTTTTAGAATCTACACCACAGTAACTAACGCGTAAGTGGATAAGGGTGAACAGTGGGAGTGCACACAAATGTTCAGCATTTAGTGATATCTAAGATGAATTACAAATAGTATGGCTGTCTATCAGAACGGAATTCAATATTTTCAAAGATTATACAGCATAGTTATAGACAAAATCATTTTGTCAACTACAGAACCTTAAGCAAACCATTTTCACGTCAAAGAGTAGTAATTGTAATCGTTTGCAATGACCCGACACCATTAATTTTATATCAACATATCAAAGTTGGTTTGATTAACCATTGGTGAACAACGCTCTGTAGACGTTCTTATTCACTGACTGAATGTCCACTCCTCCAAAAGAAATGGAATCACATAGTTAGCTGTCTGAACTGCAGATGTTTACGCCAAGAAAACTTTGCCTCAGCATCCAACATCTTGGATGATGTGGTATTTAGAGGATAGCAAAGATTTGCGAGCACAATACGGTGCCGTACAGGAATTGAAGTCATCATTCGAAGGGAATATTCCACTTTAAAAGTGAATTCATGTTCACTGTATTTTACAATTTCATCCACCTGTGCACGGCAGTCAGGGAAATGTGTCATTTGAAATCTCAAGCGAATCAGTGAATCTACACATATTGTCTAATTGCATGAGAAATTTTGAGATTATCCTTTCACAATCCCAGTCGTTCGTAGAAGATGAATTAGCTCAATGTGAAGAAGTATCTGTCGATTCAGTGTATTCAAGTAATTACGACAATGTCAATGAATATAACACGGACGTGTTAATTTTCAGTTCTGTTTGGGAAAAAGGGATTCGCTCTTATTGCTTGCTGTTGAATTGTTATATTAGAATGAAACACGGAAATTCAGACTCCTCATTGTATTACATATATAATTTCCGTAGCAACACGTCTGCTTTTGTTCTAGTTTATATGTGGATATTGTCGCAAGCCAAAAGAAAACTTGACTGATTTTCACATAGAAATGCATGAGTGATTATCATTAGAAATACAACCTATTGAATTGTGGAATGATGGACAATTAACTACTTCGAATTCCAATGAATCGGATCGCAGGTACTGTATTTTCATCTCCCGTATAACCGATAAGGTCGTTTCACTTTCAGTTCAATTCATTCCACAGGATGTAACTGTTCAGTAGTCTATTTGTTATTATTTTAGAACACGCGAGTAGAATTACGTAAGATGTACTCTGCAGAGACATTTCGAGCGAGCGTACAGGCTTTTGGCGTACTGTAACTGTATGGGAAGAACGTTTGCATTCTACGTGAATTTGGGGACATTTGACTGGTTGATTGGAATACGATTGTTGGGACAACTGACATTGGGGAATCTCGACCAAATTTGATTGTGCAACGGACGATACGGAGACCTGCGAAAAGTTGATGAATTTGTTGAATCAATATTTGATTCTCCAAGTAACACCATGTAATGAATGTTTGCGCGAAACTTCCGAAATAGATGTCACATCTACTCAAACACGTGTTATATTTATTACACAGTTCTAACGACGGATTGTCCCCATGTTCTCCGTTTCCTAATATTTTCGCGAGTACCATTTGGTCAGCGGTCACTGTTTTTAAGAAATTTAGAATTTTCGTTCGAATATAGTCCTCGTCCTTTGAAACCCCTATCGTGAATTGTGCTCCATTTGTGGTAAAAGCTGTTTTAACTGACTTGTGAGATCAGTAATAGTGGACTTTGTTTTATGGAGAATAAACTGCGTGCACAGTTGCTATCAGCTTTTGGATTGCCACAAATGTTTTATATACAATGTTCCTTGTGTCCTTCCCAAAAGAGTGGTTTATCTGAACACTACTCACAAGTGAGTATGTTTGAATAAATTTTATATCACCATAGCAGTAGCATTCATAAAACGTCAAGGCTGCAAACGGCTATTTTCGGTCATTCATACAGGCCCTACACCGCGCGTGGCCAACCAAGAGTAAGCCCTCTGAATCTCACTTACCCAACAAAATGGTTATCAAGTTATCACACACCGGTCACACGATTCATGTAAACACATCACGCACAGACAAACAAACCTACCACAGCTAGAGTAGACAATCATCCACAGTTTCCATGACTATTACCATTACGTATAACCCAATTCCTGTTTAATTTATTAGTCCATTGAATCCATTGTAATTGTAAAAGTCTGATGAAAATTACCGGAAACAGTTGTCTGCAACCTTGACCTTTTAGTTTCTATGTATCTAACGTGAAGTTAGCGATTGATTTGTTAACACGTTTGTCTCATGTAAGCATGGTCATATTTCGAATCCCTTCCATGGGATACATGTACATTACTGACAAGCTGTGATGTGTGTGAACCTTTAATTAGCATTCCGATCGATATTCTTGACACATGCATCATGGCACGGTCCGGGGACGTCTGGAAACAGGATAAGTTATCTGACTATTTGTGAAACAATTCAAGTTCACCGAATAAGTTACTGGGACACATCTTAAAAATACCGACATAGCACCGACTGTCATTTGTTTTATTTTGGTCGCCGGATTTGTCATAAAATGCTATGCCCCTATGGCAACTTATAGCTTGTGCGAAAACTCTGGTAGTTCCACCCAGATTCTTTGCTTGGATCTCATAGACGCTGAGATCGGCTGGCTGATCATACTGACCACAAGTCGGTTTCAGTTGCACGCATGTTACTGTGCATAATTTTATGGTGCTCAGTAAGCTCATTTCCGTCTAATTCAATTTGAAAAAGAAGAAACATTGGAGTGACCTAAACAACCATCGGAAATACAAAAACCCAAGCAGCATAAACTTAAACAATGTTTTTTGGTCATCATTTCTTGCCATCTATTTGTTCCATCGTCACATTAGTTAGGCCTGTTACGTAATTTTTACTAGGTCCTCGTACTTTTGTTATACACATCAGTACATTCTTCTCATATTTTGGTTTATTTTTTGTATTTCTGTTGGTCTTTGGAGGCACTGGTGATATTTATCATTGTAATAAGTATATTATTTACATGGATGACCCTAGTCTAGTGGTCGTTATCTAATAAATTCCATAATCTACACAGTTGATTGTTACCAGTGATTTAAACCGCATATCACTTACATTTGGTTGAAACTGTTTCATTCACACAGACTTTCCAGGCAGCCCTTTTCGAGAAAAAAATGGGCTAGGGTTTCGTTTTTGTCAAGTCAGACCAGTGGTGCTTACCTTCGTCAAGACCGGAATCTGAAACTCCGACCACGCCTTCATCAGGCAACCGTGTTGACCACTGTACCACTGTACTCAAACTAGGCACTATCGAATTATCATATGTGAGCGCTTGAGCCTTTTCGTTTGACAAGCGATCAGGTTGCTTAAATGTCTCAGTAAGAGACAGTTATCGATTCTGATCGATAACTCCACTATTTGGACTTCTAAGTCAAGTGGAAATCTTTTAGTTTGTGGTTACCGACGAAGTAGTCCACATGGTTTCCCTAGGATAATGTGTCCGGAGTTCACATCCAGGCCTTGGTAATGTTACACGCTATTGATGAGATTCGACAAAAACAAAATTCGAGTTCATTATTTCCTTGTGAAACAGGCTGGTAGGGAAGTTTACGTGAATGTAGTGGTTTCATTTAAATGGGAGTGGTGTTCGATTCAACATAAATCTTGTTTGTCTAAGCCTTATATAGTGATCAAACTTGTGGGACTAATATCAGGTAGTGTTTTTGAGGTTCGCCACAACTTTCCAAAATAGTCTTGCTACCACCATAATAATTTGTTAACCATACGACGAGTAATACACATTTGCATTCATAGACGGAGGCGATTTACAAAGTATTAAAAGGATGGTCAAAAAGTGACACGTTTTACATTGAGTCTGAGGCACGTCGTGCCGTGTTTTTAGGGCTTTCGCATCAGTATCACACCAATTACTCGCCTCACACAGGTTTAACTTCGATTATTACAACCTAAGATGACATATCGATACACATGTGCACTGATCTAAATGGGAGGAGTAAGGGGCGTAACATGCTCCTTACAATTATCGTGTTTGTTCACAAACTGACTTCTCTAGGACTGCAGAGACTGTAAGTGTAAACGCATCTGATGATGACTTAGAGGCAGTGCTTTCATTTCACCGAAGGCACGCAGAACATATGAGCTCTGAGGTGACTAATTCGATTTGTGTGCATGTATCCGTCTGTATGTCTAATTCTGGTCATGTGAGGTGATGTTAGACTACACCGTTCTCCGTTCAGTTCGCCGGACATAATCCTCACACAAGTTGTTCTGGACGATCGATAACACTTGGGTGCTCGTACGTTTCAGCTCATGAAATGCAACACTGATCTGGGGACAAAACAACAGCCTCACACATCCTGGTCTGGGCGAATTCCTTATGCTGGAAACAGAAAGCACTCATGGAACGCAAAGAAAAAAACGATGTGCTTCTATATCTGATAACTGAACAGTGTAGTGAACTGGTTTTTATTTATACGGGCAGTGGTGAAATTCGGAAGTGACTGCTAGTAGGTTTAATGCAAGGCGTGTGGGTATGAGGTCGGTTATCCGTAAATCAGTAGGAAGATTGATGAATACGACGTACAAGGTTCATCACCTGCAAAGAGTTGGTCGACCGCGCGCAGCAACAGGTGACTGTTCTGCCAGTGACGTCCCGTAACATGTAAAGAACAGTCCGCAAAAGAGTTTTCGTAGGCTCGCTGGAGAATGTAACACGTCGGAATCCGCCGTATCGTTCATATTGGGATGTCGATTATAGGAGCGTCAGCTATCGGATGCAGACAAACGTGATTTATTTTGTTCGTGGTATTTACCGGAAAATTATATACCTTCGACAGTAGTTACGCAAGAAGCAATATTCTGTCTGAGTGAATTTGTGCAGAAACTATATTTTCGACATATCAATAACCCTCGTCGGTTTGTCCCAGTCCGTCGTCAATAAAGATGAAAGCCTATAGTTTTGGCGAGGCACGTTTGAACACGGATTACCGGGCCTTTCTTTTTTGATGAAAACGTTACAACCAAAACCTCCATTTGCAAAATCATTTAAAGCCTAGAACATTCCTATCTGCTGATGTTGCAGCAGAATGCTCTGCTGATACTAGAGTGACTGACAGTACTCCGGTGGGTTTGGTTTCAGCAGGGTGTCGCGGCACCACATTTTACATTTTGGGTACGTAAATAACGGAATGAACATTTGGGTAACGATGGATCGGTCTCGGTGGACTAATGGAGTGACCCTCATGGGCACCATATATCAATCCACGGGGTTGTCTTTTTTGGAGCTACCTCCAACGCCTAAAATGTCCACAGACACTGGGGGAATCCGAACTAGTCATAATCATGAAATGTAGTACACCCTCTGGGGACACGCTGCTGCGTTCGCTGTCATCGTGCCTAAGTAAAATACATATTTTTTAAGCAAAACCGCGGATACTATTTCCAGCATCCAGTGAGAATTTATGGTTTATTTACTGATACTTTCTTTTCTTCTTATCTCTGTGTGATGATATATCGATCCGTCAGTAGAACACCACATCTCTATCAGTAAATGGAAGAATCCTGTACTTACTAGATGACTACCCTGTGTGGTGGAATAAAACCGATTAGATACTTAGTCCACGGTGTGTTCGGTTATTATTCACAGATACCCGTTAACAGAACGTATTGTAGAAAAAAATGCTGTTAAGACTGCAAACCGAATACGTATTGAGCGATATGTATACACAATTTTCGTATGATGCCATAAACGTCACCGATGAACTTATATCAAGAAGGTGTACCTATTTCTAGCTAGTTGTATTCAGTAATATCTGCTTGCTGCCAGTGGTTCATTTGTACAGCACGAAAATGTTCTCAGTGTCGATAGTCGTTTCCTCAGAACGAAATATTGTCATCTTTTCGAGGTCCACCAATGTGATCTAGTTCCGACACGGTATTTACACCTGGCCAAATTGAACACCGGAATTTTTCCAGACTGTGCAGGTTTCCAGTAAACAGTGCATCTCGATCTGGGAACTATTCATGAACGACTCTTCTACGCGGCTATTGATAACGCAACGAGTTGGCTCCATCACAGTATCTGTATGTGGATAGAATGGTTAAATGAGATATGTTGACAGGCTGTGGAACGACCAAGGTCACAAAACTAAGATGTATCAGGTTACCCTTATCGTTTTGGCAACATCGCTAAAAACTTCACGTCAGGGTCTACAAATGGCGTGATAAACCCAAAATCACAGCATGGCGTGCCTCAGATTCAACGAGAAATTTGTTAGTTTTTAGTTAACCAGTCATTGTTTTTTAAATGTTTCATTCTTGAATGCAGCACTTTATTACCTGACCTCTGCTGGAGAAATTATTGTGGTGGCACAACCAGTTAATGGAATGATGTATTTTTAGTTCGTCCATCTATACTCACTGGTGTATATTGGTTCGCAGTCCATCGTTGCCACTGAAGCGTTGAAACCCTTACAGGGTCGCGTGTCAACAGCCGCGTGTTGTCGACCACGGACCGCGGTTACAAAACACTGGGATCATAAGGCCAAGCGACTGGACTGGAAATGCACGTACATCCACGTGTCGCCTAGTCAAGCCGGGTTTACAACGATGTGCGGTGCCCGTTTGCACACCGAATTAGGTTAGTTGGTCTGCACATTCGATACTCCCCTTGATTCTCACTTCGGATTTTGTATGCGGGTCCAGAATTCTGGAATGATCGGTACATCCTGCCAGGCAGGAATGTATGAGGTGCCGGACAGCATGAAGGTAAAATACGGTGGTATCGATCTTGTCGAATGGTTGGTGTATAATTAAGCCTTACGATGTTCAGAAGGCTTAAAATAATTCAAGCTCTGCTATCACAGTGTCTAGTGAGCGCACTTTGGTCGTGGATCTGACACAATGCGGTCCGTCGAACGAGGGAACTGACGGCATGTTCAGGCAAATGTCGTTGCTGTAGTCGGAGGGCGCAACATAGGGTGACAGCTACAGACAGCAAGGCATGGGGCTTCCTGGGTCATCCAAATCGAATCCAGAGGTGGTAAATTTACCAATATTGCAGTTGTTATTGTCGAAGTAACTGCAATGACAGTTGGGTACACGTTTAAGAACAGTGGCGAGCCAGTTAACCATCCAGGCGAATGGTTGAAATTTACATTATGACAATCGTTAATGAATGAATAGTCTGACGAAACAGCACGGTGTGCAGAGAAAAAAATGCCGGTCCACTCATAGTGGACGTTAGCTATCACTTTGGCTGTCTAGTCCCTGTATTCATTTGTCATAGCAGCCCTCAAACTGCTACTTAGATGGTTACCGCTCTAGCACTCGAAACAAGACCTGACCGAAATAAGCGGCTACGAGAACGATTGAATCCAATACCAAGCGGGATGGCTTGTTCATAAAACCAGTGACAGAAGGCCCATTTGTCAGAAATGATGTCCGCATACGTTCTGTACGGCACGGGTCCACCCATGCATTCAGTACTCGCCGCTTACATGCTCGTCTGCACCCCGTCAGTTTGGTAATCATGTGCAGATACACTAGCTTCGTTTACTTCCTGCGACCGGCCCGTCTAAGTTCTCTCGTTCCATAAGAGCCAACCAAACCCCGAACCTGTCAGCTCATCGATGCGCAGATTAGTTGTGTGACCCCGTCTGACGTTGGAACCTACAGGAAATCCCTTAAGAAACCTTGAATTGACACTGGAAGGCGAAAGTGAAGTCAAGACATTTTAAACCGGAAATATATTTTGTTGCCGATTCCACTTATGTTGAATTCTTACCATCTTAAAATGCTAGTAGTGAGACGATCAGAATAAAACAACCATTTACACTCTTAAATGTTCCACTCACAATTACGACGACATTGCACATCCTCCACTAGGGTCACGACAACTCAACTAGTGCAGCGCCACGTGTTTGGTTATTGCTGGTTGTGTTTGAATTGCGATTGCGATTGCCATTGTTATTTTTTCTGTTGCGAACTTTTGTATATGTTTCAACGTCTACTGATGAGTGATAGGGGATTTTGTTTTTTCCATATAGATTGAACGTCACACAACTGAACGTAGCTGCCGCATTCCCGAAGGCTTTCCAGTCAGCTCCTTCTGAAATGCACTAGTGACAAGCTTTAATAAGGGCGAATCTTGAGTCTAATACTTCTTTTAGAGAGGGGCCGATTAGAAAGTCTAAGCAAATGTGACAGTTGCGATCAATTGTGGGTGATGTTCAATTTATATGGGAAAAAAATATCCCTTATTACTCATCAGTAATCAAAATGCCACTGAACACATTTATGATTTCCGTGATTTCAACTTGGAGAAAAGTCCTAGTCGAGGGGTCATCAACTGGAGTTAAAAGACAGTAACTGTGTCTGCTTTCGAGGCGATCGGGCAACCTGATCATCACTCACAAGCGAAAGTGGTTGTGTTCACATATGTTAATTCGGTCGTGCCTAATGTGGGATCAATGATGCAGTGGTCAACAAGATTGCCTCATGAAAGCATGGCCGGTGTTCCGGTCCCGGTAGTGGCAAGTATGTGTACTAATGACGAGCTCTAATGAGGGCGAAACCCGAGTCTAGTGCTTCTTTTCGAAATTTTTTGGGAATGCGACAGTTTCAGTGTTTGTTTGAAGAAGCAGGGATATCGACAGGTACCGCACACATCCGTAAGTACGACTCGCAATGTGCGCTCGTCTATTGTTCCGCTATATTATTGTTTCGTTTTATTACTCGCTCCCTTGGACGTTGAATTTGCTTATCGACCATATAATCCTTGCTGACCAATTGTGTAATTCTCAACCAGTCGTCCTCGGTTAGCTTGAGTCTACATTAGAGTAAGGTAGTTGTTAAACGTAATGAGCCTCACGCAGTCTACTCATAAACGTGCGCTTGTGAAACACACTTTTCCACTGCGCCAGAGCTATTTACACCCCAGAGGTAGCTGATAAGCAGAGGAAGATCTTAATCAGTATTTTGTGATCAGAAAAATCTTCAGAGCATTTATCAAACAGCAAGCTGAGTAGTGAAGCAGCAGAATCGGCAACAAATGCACCAAAGACAGAAGCATTAGTTAACCTACTGTATGGAGTAGAAACATTTCTACACCCAGGGGCCCAACGACTCACAGTGATAGTTCGGAGGAACTACTGTTCTGATGAAGACAGACGATCACACCATACTACTCGTCAGTAGTAAGGCAGAAGCATGTATTTAGATATTGAAATAACCAGGAAAAAATACAAGGAACATGAAAGTGCACGCTGGCCCAAAATTTTTTCTTCTGAGCACGATGTCTTCATTGATAAATGTGGCGTCCCTGGATCAGTGTTATGTGCACGTGAGTGATTTTGTTTGTGGTGGTGTTGAAATGTAACCGCATGTGTTAATTCTCCGAGTAAACTATCCTTGCCGTCATCCGTGCTCTTGGCTGACAACACTGTGTCATAGACTTCATTCCGCTGTGGTTAACCACAGAATGGCCGTCACCATCAATTAAAGGTACATTCTTACATCGCCCTTCTCCAGTGTAATATATGGTTTTGCTTGCTTTTGTGAGCAAATACGCATATGAAGAACTGATAGGATATGTTACACGAGATCAAACGAACCCATTTGATAAGTGCAAATCCGTAGTCGTTCTCGTTAAGCTTCCACACCGATTACTAGATATATCTTAGAGATCTTCAACATGCGTGTCAAAAGTTGTGTTCACATTGTACGAACCTTTGTCCGTTTGCCCACCTTACCAGCTGGCGCGCCACACCATTTACCGTGAAGCTTCGATCATCAAGATCTCAAAATATAATCAGATTTTTTATCCTAGTTTGATTTGTTTTTCTTGTGTTATTTTTATTCCAGTAATGTTGTGTCACAAGCCATGATTAACAAGAACATGTACAATAGCGCTAACCTTCACAATATTTTTTTAACGTGTAAATGGCAAATACGTCAGCAGACAAATTCACAGTGGGATCATCTACTGAAATAGAAATTGCTTATCACGTTTATTATCGCTTAGCATACACTAGCGATAATTCCATCCGCATAACTAACTCGGTAGGATAACGGAAATTGCTTAATTCACAACCGACAACTCTTAAACTCAAATTGCAGTTCGCACGGTCTTAGATCTAACAAATCACAGGTGCTCAGTGTATTACAAGACAGCAAAAGTACATGCAATTAATAAAATCTGCGGTGAGTGTGGGTGAAACACGAGGGGACATAACTTACGTACCTGATTAACCGTCATATACATATTCCCAGTATTCGTCACAGAGTACAGAATAGCAATCCCGAGGGTCACGATGAATAGAAACAGGACAAATTTGCACTCTGATTAATTTTGTAGTATCTTTCAGTATACAGCCTACGAGCGCGTAAATAGACAACACAATAACGGTTAATGAAACGGTAGATAACGGAACGACGTTCAACGGTTCCGAACGAATGACTACGAAATATACACGATTAATACGTATCTTCCAGGCCAACTCAAACACTTGAGGATAACGAATGAACACAGAGAAAAGACTGGCTTCCGGACAGGGCTATTTTATGTCACTCAATCCGAAGACAACATCCTCACAAACACGTTCGTATTTATAGGGTTTGCGACTAGTAACAAGTAAGGTCTAAGGGAATGGGCCAGACGAAAGTCTAGACAGTACAGTCTAGGTGTATAGTCGGGATGACAACAACAGTTGTCACGAGGGCGTAGGTCGATTGTGAAGACCGGAGCCGAGCACGACCATGACAAAGGTAAAGGTCACCCACAAGAGAACTTTGTCACTTGTGGTCACACAATGTTCTCGGAGAACTGGCAACTTCCCCCACAAATTCTCGCGAGCGAATATGTCCCAAGGTTTAGCTGACATTATCATGTCACGTCTCTCTTGGGGTCAATGGGGAGACAGTATCACCAGGTGGTATGCGCCGACGTCGGAGTTCAAATCTATGTCCGGGCTAGGGAGGCCGATGATAATGGCTTCCAACAGAAGTGGAACTGTAATCTGTGGTAGTCTGTAAAAGCGAAGGGAAATAATTGATTCCATACTGGAACTGACTGCGGTATAGGAGAATATCATCTATTTGATTTATCTGATAAATAAGGTGTTGTAAACCCTCGAAACGATACGCTGGTTCGTCCTTGATATAGTAGTGCGCATGGCAGAAATCGAACTCTCCTCCTTGTAACAATTGGCCCGGAAAATCTCAGTCCCGAAAATACCGCAAGTGTCCTGTGATTTGCTCCCAAGATAAACCAAAAGACGCCTGCAAAAACAGTTCTGTTCCGCTCCAACAACGTGTGCGACAGGGTGAAAAAATCCCGGTTATTTATATGGTGTGTAGTGACCTAAAAACATTTTCGAATCCTAAAACAGAAGGACAGTTACCGACACAAATGGTTAGGGTCACTAGACCCCCAATCAGCACAGTGGAGTAAGGGTCGGACGGAAAAAACTAACCATGGTCAACTCTTGACCGTTCTGGGCCGTTTCGCTCATTCTGACTGGATTAATCGATTTTCTAGAGCACGGAGGTGGTTTTAAACAAGAGAAAAACGGACTCTCTAACATGAGGTCAAAGTATCACCTCCCGAAATCATGGACACAACACATGTATTTCATTTCCAACTTTTTTCTCCCTAATTAAGACTCCCTTTGTTGCTGATGATCTTCCATATTTCGAACGTCTAGTCTCGTTCATCGAAGACGCCTCAAGCTTGTGGTCACAAATCCGTGTCTAAAATCGATCGACTGATTACGGGACCGGTTGGTTGGATCCCCTCATTCATGTTCACTATGTACAAACTCTTTTTGTTCTGACCTGGTGGTACGTGGCTGCCTCCCGACTTTACTAATACCTTCACGAAGCAGCTGCGCAGTCCTGTTTTAACCCACATAGCTTGAACGCTACGTTTTAATTTCTGTAGGCCTTCTAGGCGGCCTTTGTTGAAATGAAGCACATGCTTACGCCCTTGCTCGTGAGGATTTCAAACTGTTAATTGCATGACCACGTACCCTAATTTCAGAGTCAATATGATGTGTACAATAAACTTGCGTGAAGTAATCCAACCCACTAGTTACTTATTCAGTCACTTGCTTTTCTGACATCAGTTTGAAGTTGCAAGCGTGATGCATATTCAGTGAACTAAATGGCAAATTTGAAATAAAGAAGGTTATCAACAGTGAACAGAAACGCACATAAATATCTCTTGCTATGTTTGAACTGTCAAAATAGACGTGTACTGATAACTTATATTAGTGTGCCACCGACTCTGTAATTGATATCTCAGATTTATGTGGATCATCCGGATGGAAGTAGACTTGTTGAAAAGTTTTAGCTTAAAGTCAGTTATGTTGATTAAGTAATCACAGATCTAGATAAATAGTAACCAAAAAAGACGAGTGGCTAATCAAAGACAAGGATACAGTATTCGATGCCCTGCAACAGTACATCAGTAGGTAGGCTGAACTAATATCAGGTTACTCAGATCTTCACAGGAGTATAGTAACCGACATTCAAAACTAGGAAACAACAGCCAGCATAACGGAACCATAACCTGTCTGGACTCAGGTCCAAGTTAAGAATGGCAATATATATATATATATATATAGGATAATGTCATCTGCTTAATCACTGCGGTAATAGGGTTTAAAATGTTCGCAAATTCAAGTTCTGCAGTTTTATAGGTTTCATCAATGTGTTTTTATTTCATTCCTAACTGCAGCAACCATACTGAGGTTCAGACTTCCTATTGGTTCACACCTTTAAGTGATCAAGTTTAAACAGCAACATTCGCGGGTTTTAATATCCGGATTGTGGGTGTTGATTACACTTTTTATTGATCCCGTTAGGTTCAACACCTCATGAGGTAGCGTTGAGGAAGAAAATGTTTGCCTTCTTAATTCATTCTGTTGAAGACTGGATTGTAGTTACGAGGAGTACATAATTCTAACATGGTCAGACTAGGGTTTTTCTTTAGGACTTTTCTCCGGAAGTGAAGATGAGGGCATACTTGGTAAAATCCTTTTGGTCTGTACGGACACAGTTGGCCTGGGTTTTTTAAATTACAGCGGTTGAAGACGTTTCTGGAATTACATTGAGATGGTGTTGTTCACTGTAACTCATGGACTGTGGTCGCTACACTGAATAACTCAATTTCCATTGCAACTTTCTCAAGCTGACAAAATTATCAACGGTTCAACTGGGAAGGTCTAGGATTTTATGAGAAGGTAACAATGGTTCAACGCCTCTTTTGGATCAAGATTTGCACTCCGGTCATCAAGATTGTGAACGACTTCCTCGTCACAAAAAGCATACCCATATTATCACAACTAACATTTCTCTTGTGAAAAGCGCTCTCATTTTTCGAAAATTTAAGCCCTGTTCATTACAGTCCATAATACCGTCAGAAGAACATTTCAGTGGATTGGCGCAAAATAACTCTATTTCATCGCCTCAGAATTTCTACCGTTAGTAGCTGAAAGTTTGAGAATGCGGTTATCACGAATGAAATCGCCATGTTCACAATCAAACCAAATGTTATGCTATTCCTCGCAAAGGGAAGTTCTACACTGGAGTTTCATGTTCACTGGAAATCCGCAGTAACGCACAACCGCGTATAGTTGGGTTATATACTAACTGGATTCTCATCTATGGTCTTAACCTACAGGTTCCAATCCGACAGAGACTATGCACTACCGATGAGCCTGGTTGACGCAAAACCAGAATACAGTGATTCGTTTTGATTTGGTTAGTCAGAATGCTTACGAGAAAGCAAAAGCCGCGGATGAAAAGGACCGCGTTTAGGTTATAAACCTTTCCGGTAATAAAAAATATGTTTGCATAAACCTACTAAACTAAGTGCAGAAGACAGTTTTTATGCTTATTCAACCCACATTTTAATTCCAGTGATTGTGCATTTGGTAATGCATTAACTATTTAGTATATAATCTAATCACGCACTGAAGTAACTTGAACTGAGGAATTCCGCACGAATCTGCAATCCACGATAAATGTTTGGCCACCAGTATGGGAGGAAACACTCCGTAAAACATATTGAAATTAAAATTCTTAGAGGACAAACATCCTCGATCAATTCCCGGGCAAGCAAATGCTTGTCATGAAATGGGGTGTTTCGTTGGAAACTGTAAAAAAAATAGCACATTTTACAAATGGTCCAATTTTAGGCGGTTGAATAATCTGAAGTCTGGCTGAAGGTGTGACATTATTGGAATATCTGTTGGACGTATAATCGTTCATTTGACGAAGGTACTGTATTTCACACTTTGATGAACTGAAATCGGCGTCATCTCGTTCGAATTTAATGTTTTTTGGTCCATAGCTTATTTGATAAATGCCAGGGCAAAACTTCTGGCATGTGTACATTATCAGTAAATTTGTTTCTTCGGCGCGCTTGTTGCTGAGGTGATTGTTCATCGCTTCCACAGAGGTCACCGGAACAAAATATTTGATATAAAATTTCATTTAGCTTTGGTTAATGGATCTGGTAGTAAATAACTGAAAAGGTTGCTGGAAAAAATTGCTTTTTAAAATATTGTCAATGATGAATACGAATTGTCATTCGTCTGACAGCGTAATGATATCCCATGATTGCATTATGGCAAATGCAGTTGGCCAGTTCATATGAAAGGCCAGTTGGATAAAGCTTACGATATCAAGTGTACTCACATCACCATTTAGATTGGATAAACCAGCAAGCAACTAAACTTACATGCCAATGAACATGAGTAGCACGCACAGTCTTTTTCAAGTTGAGCATACCAGCTTCGTGCATAGGAAACCAATTCAACTATCATTATTCGCGCGTTACCAGAGAATCATGGCGTGTGCTTTTGTCAAGCTCGAGTGACTTATAAAAACCTGATGTTCGATGCAAAACAGTTTTCTGATGAATCACTTGCCAATTACAGTCAACGTGTTCCTGTTGAACAAAAGATACCAACCTGGTACTTGTTTTGCGTAGACTGGTCATGCAGTTTAACTGCAGATGTCCTTTAGCTGTGTTAATAGTTGCTACCCCACTTCGTAACTGTTCCGCTCCACGGAAGAGTTCAAACGTGACCTTACCACAATGCATCCCGATTAACCAGGAAAATTTCAACTGAAAAGCTCTCAATGAGCTTTAATCTTGGTGTTATACATGGAGAGCTATGAAATTTCCATTAAATTTTACATGAGTTACCTGGTTATTCCGTCAAAATATGTTAAACACGTCTTTGTCTCTGACTGCACAAAATGTGGGAGGGATCTCCTTCTTTGGATCAGTGGTTTTTGATCTACTGATCTGAAAGTTTGTTCCAATCGTAGTTAGTATACTATAGGAAAATGAATAGAAAAGTAGGTAACAGAAACCGTTGGATAATTAGGTAGATGTCTGTGTATATTACCGCGTAGCAGACGTTGTTGTTTTACTTGAATAAATCCTATCAAGTGTTCCCCACTGAAATACCGGCAGCTTTAAAATGATTGGAAATATGCCTGTTATGACAGTATGTGTCGTTTATCTAGCGTTTCTGTCTTCGATGGAGAGGTAGTAAGAATAGCTCATTCTCCACCAGCTGTGCACTATCAGTAAGGTATATCAGTCAGAAAAACTAGTCTTCAAACTGCGGTGTGCTAATTCTGAGAATCCGACTGGAAGAGTTGCCAGCATGATGCTATCAGCCGAAGATAAATAACATGCCACTGTAGAAGCCTGTGGTAAACGTAATTTATGTTTGATAGTACATGTGGACTGTTCGTATGTAAAATTCAGTTGATTTTAGGCAATTAAATGTTGGTCATTTAAACAGATAAATTCATTCTGTAAAATATTTCTTCACATAGTAATGCGCAGGTGGTGTTCCTCTATATAGATCTGCAGTCGTTGGCATTTCTTTACTGGTAATGTCTTCGAAATGTGCTACAAATATATACTGATTATTCGGACACGCAGGATTAATTGTTTGTATATCAGTATATCTCCCAGTGTTCCGAGGGCACAAATCCCAACAGTCGAAACGTGTTTTGATAGAAGAACCTAACGAACTGAACTTTTGTTTTGTTTCTACTGGCAGCATTCAAAGCAAACCAAGTACGTGCTTGATCGTTTGTATTCCACTCTCCAACTTTTGTCATATCTACCCACTGCCTTCAACTATTTATAAAACAACATGTCCAACTGCGGCAATTGCTCTACCTGCTGAGCTACGAAGTCACGCCGGAAGCAATTGGGTCTCATCTAAATTATCTAGTCTGCCAAACAATTTATCAGTAATTCAGTGTCAATGCTCATCAATGGCGTTGGTGGATTCTAACGTTAACTGATTGAGAAATCCTGCTTGAGCAGTCAGTCGGCTGGATTATTTGGTGGATTCCAGGGGATATTTAGTTGAATGGGTAACTAGTTCCAAATGTGACATTTTTGAGCTTCCAGCATGGCTTCATAACTCAACTGGTAGAGCATTTGCCTCATTTGAGCAAGTTGTTTCTGTCATTGGTTCGAATCCAGCCGAGGTCCAAACTTTTCGCTATTGGGTCTCTTTTAAATTATCAATTATGCCGAACTATTTATCAGTATTTATAAGACTCCAGAAAAAGTATAAAAGTTAGGCTGCAGAGAACAGTCTCTTTTTCATTCGTCGGTCGTCTGTAACTTACATCACACTTAATTCAAGCATTATGAAATTGATCATCGTTCGCATAAAAGATGGCTGGATTAGCTTAAACGATCATGTCACATGTAACAATCAATATTAACGTGGATACTGAATCTTGATTAAAAGTATCTCTTGGGCGATTTTTATGCTTATGAACAGGTTTTATAATTGATATTCGATAGTTTCAACAGTTGCCAGAATTAGCTATGATAATGTCTTCGGTTGACAACCTTTATCACTTAGATTGTAAACTGATGAAATTGTTGAACTCTCTATGAACTCAACGTGATCTTGTGAATATTTTTTTTTATCTTTCCAACCTGTAGTTCACGTGTCAAGTGATGACAACAATAAAATGTATTTAACACATTGTTGAATCTCTGAAAATGAAACCGTTTGACACGACTTGTTGGTAAATTATGCTTCACCTCGTGAATACATTGTGTTGGTGGCGTCTCAACTATACCGACTCACGAAAGACAAGAAGTTATGCTCAAATAAAATTACAAACGTATACAACCGTTCGTTGGAACAATTGGTGATTAAGCTGCGAATATTTCAACCGACTGATACATAAGCGTGAGTGAAACCGCACATTTTATTGTTCTGAAGTAAAAGTATCAAATCAATTTGCTTAAAAACCATAGAGTTGAGGGTACGAGACGTTGATATTTTGAGTTGCAAAATGTGTGACAGAATGCTATGAGCCAAAATAATACAAAGCGGACAATCTAAGTAATGTCGTTATGTCACAGGAATACAGTAATAACTGTGGAACAATGGAAACTGTCTAAATCGTGGAGACTTTGAGTACCATTCACATTGTCCTGCAAATGTTCATGTTTACATACAGACACAGTCCATTTTATAAGCAGATAATTAGCTTTATAACGAGTTTGAATGAAGTAAGGCCAAAAGTTGATGAGCAACCATTTGTGGTATCTGTGAGTACATACTTGCGGATCGTGCTTAGAACCCGTAGGGTTTAACATACTTAGTCACACGTTTTGTTTCTAGGTGTACTTCCTGTGTGAGAAACGTCGAGAAAAATATTACATTCAGCGTTTGCTTTCAGTATGGCTGACGTCTATACTCTATATTGTAGGTTTTGTTTCGTGTAGTAATTTGTTTACTGATTGATATACCGACTGTATATTGCTTAATCGGATACTTTTTGAAATGAAATCATAATTTTAACAGATCCGCCAAAAAAATAGATAATCGGATAGTTATCCGGCTAGATGTATCACCAAATCTAACAAACCACTCACGTTCTCCACCCTGTAGTAAAATGAACCAAATGCTTTAGTTCGATTTAAACTAAATCTCCTAATATCAGGAATCCTGTTAAGAAACATCCTATTTGGGAATTCCGGCATTTATTCTTCACACAACAGACATATTCAAACGACGTACACAGTCACTTGTTGCATGCAACCCAGAACAAATATGTCTTGTTTCCGCGCAAGTTGTGCGGCTCACAAATGCAACAACCTAGTAATTGCTGTTGTTAAACTGTTATTGTGAGAACTTTTCTGTTGGCGAAACTGTATGTTCTCGAATGTCCACGCAGACAGTTAACTTAGGCTGACCCAATTAGTCGAACTGAACGAAAAAAACACTGGAAAATCCCTGTCCGCTCATCTTGACAGGCTGCGAAAGACACTGCAACATACACGGGCACCAACACACTCAGGATAATACCAGTAAACTCGCCCATATTTATGTGTGGGTCTATAATCATACTCAGTCTGCCCGGAACCATTTTAACAATGCTAGCAGATTGGGAGAAGTACGACAGATTATAAATTTTAAGACTTTCAGAACAGTATGATTTTCCTGTTATTTACTCAGAGCGGATTAAGAGATCACAAAAAGAACTCTATCACTAAGTACGCTCTCATAGCTCGACCACTGATTGTTACCCTTCGTACTGTAGCTGAATTCGAGGAGCTAATGGCGCTACAACAAGTTAGCCACAACAAAAGTGAGAGCTCAATTAGAATACGCCCTGACCAAGACAAATACACGCGTCTGAAGTCTGTCTGAAGCCCAAGTAATTGATAAACGTAGACGCAGGATCAGTATTATACTCAGCGTGTTTTCTGCCGAAAGCCCTGAAGCCTTCACACAAGCAGTGTACGATGTAGACCACTGGCGACTCCAGCAACACTCACTGGTCTGTCTGATCTCACAGTCACCGCCGTATATCGTCTACCCCAGCCCGAGTATTTACCCTCGATAAATGCGCTTTGACTTCTAGGAATAACCTTCCTAACAGAATATATGACTCAAAAGGTGCACGCAGCCGACAACCCCCTCACACATGCCTACTGGGATCAGGTAACATTCTATCGGATTATAAAACATCAGATCCAACTGAAGACAACTGCACACTACCGAAAAACCCAATGACATTGTTCCTAATATTATCCCCTGTGACCTTCACTTAGAGGACAAGGTCAGTCCTAGAGTTAGAAAACCTGACTCGTCGCTATTCCATTAGAGAACGGCAGCCTCAAAGTACACTACAACAGGCCAACTCAGCCCTTCTCACTCAAAAAAGGCCCTCGAGTATATTCACCCGTCATGAACAACATAGGCGGTAAAGCTGCTTCTTGGTACTGTCTTTACACTAACGCGGCCCTAATCTTTAATAAACTGAACCTCTGTTCCCGGTAAAACCCACCTTTTGTATGCACCCCGGAGATCCCGTGTAAGTAGGTGTGGGACGGCGAATTGTTTATCCCCGACTTGACGGACTTTTGCAGTCATAGGAATACCGATAAAGGAGGTGGTGTGACTCTTGATTCAGAATCAAACTTGAAGACCTCAATTGACGGGGTGCCACTGGATCTTCCGGAATCAGTCTAATAAGTAGTTAACGTTACTCAAACCTTCACTTGTTTGACTGACATGATTTACAGATCGCCTTCTGTGCACAGGGATATCGCTGCGGCTTCACACATCGCTCTGCATAGACTTCCATCCTTAGTTAATGCCCAAACGTTGATAATGGGATATTTTACTCACCCGAGGCTAGACTTCACGAACCATTTAGTCAATATTGCAACGTCTTTATCTACTAGGAATTTCTTCGAAGCAGTAGTCGAAGCTGGACCATATCACCATGCCCAGAAACATATGAGGCGGCTTGCGGGCCAAAGGTCGTCTCGTCTTGGTTACATTCGTACCAAAAAAAGGTTGATCAGTGATTGTTAAGTAATTTGATCAAACAATCTACACGGAAGTAGATAAGATGTTTTCCAAAACACACATTTCGCGGGGCTGAGGACACAGCTTAGCAATGTTGAATGCACTGGCTCCCTCACTACATTCTGCAAAGATGATCACAGAGACCTCATCGTTGAGCAAACTTCTTATGCGGTTAACGTTCATTTTCCAGTAAAGTAACCCCGGCCTAGTAGAAAGCTGGAGCGCCTAATACGTGGAATCAAACGTGTGATTGCGTTGAAACGTTCAGTGCGGAACAGGTGCCAACTAGAGCAAACTGAACTTGCGTACCTTCAGTATAGCATTTGGTACAGTTGTACCACGGCTGCCATTAGAGAAGATCGACTTTACCTTCAACGCGGTCTTGTTCATAAACTCAGGCTGAACTCTACACTTTTCTGCGGTGAATTCGCAGCACACACAGTGAGTAAGGGTGACATACGGAGAAGGCCAACATTCCGGGTAAACTGAACTTAAGTACGTTTAACTGCAAGTCATGGACGATTATTCAGTACTTAAGCAACAGCAGCTTAAATTGCTATAAATTTCAATGTCACGCGTCAGAATCAAATTACGGAACCTATTAACTGTTACTCGTCTTAGTGATCGTAGTTCACTAGGTGAATGGACAGCTGTCACGGTGGTCCTCGGCTAACAGCGACGTTCCGCAAGGGTTAGTCTCAGGACCACAGTTATTCATTCTTTCTGTTTTCGAACTGCTCATTAGGGTCAAATCGCCGATGTTGCTCTACGCCGATGACACAACCCTGTTGAGCACCGGAGTGCCTAGACGATA
>LUCH01000421.1:142019-159487 GCA_013368495.1 Paragonimus heterotremus
TACAGTTGTCTTGGGTTAGACCTAACTCTTACTCACAAAATATTCCACACCTTGGATCATCCATTACCACATCTCCTCCAACCAAATAAGGAAGAACGTTCACGAGTTCACTTACTAAAACCGAATAATGAGACAGACAGGTTATTCTACAGACAGGAATGCTTCACGGTTAGGATCTGTCTCAATCAGAACGCCTGGCCGAACTGTGTTCACAGTTAAACTGGTCGAGATTTTTAAACTATTGCTTGATCGGTATATACTTGAGAGACAACCGATATTACAGGTTTCCTAGCCGTCATGCTAGCCCACTATCATAGGTCCCTAAATGTACATGTTGTTTCAGTGTGTTTCAATGCTCGTTGTTGAAATGATTGCCGTCAGTAGCCTTATTGAATGTAATTTTCATCTAGTTCCATTCACTTTTTCTTTCCACTTATGAACCGTCTAACACAATTTTTCGTAGACCATCACAAAGACCGTTCTACCTCATGTAATAAACGACGAACCAATTAAATAGTGAGGTATTATCCTTTTGGTTATTCGACCCCTTCGTCATCAGACGAAGCATCTCCGTTGTAGTCTTCGCTGTTCACGAATGTACGCCATGTGAAAGTTGAACATCACTTACATCTGGTCGCATTCTTCAAATTCAGATAGGATTTTCCAGTCAGCCTCTTTCGGATTAAATCGTTAGACTCAAGTCTAGCTCCTGCTAGAGTTCGTCAATAGTGGCCATTCTTGTGGTCAAATATGTGTTATATTAAACTTGACATTAACCAAATCCTCGTCTATTCAACAGTAATATGTAGAAGTCTTCGCCGGTTTGCGTCACCTTGTTCTGTGCTGCTTCGTTGCTTTGAAGCATGCTTCAGAACAGTTCATGATATACTTCAGTCTGAATTTGGTAGCTGGACAGGATTTTACGGCGTTTCTACACGCTGGTCATCACAAACAACACAGCTATCTTACCTTCAGATATCACCCCTCATGTGCTGTTCTATCGCAGGAATAAATAACAAAACTGAGGTGGATAAAGCGGTCATTTCTGTCGAAAAACAGTGAACCAATACGGTTGGAAGCGGCTACTGGTTTGTAGAGATTTGTAAGACGTGCATACTAACTATACCTTAAAAGTAAGAAGTGGCTTACCACAAATGATTTCAGCCACCACCAGACAAAATTCTTGGACGAAAGCCCTGAATGTTCGGTTAACTACATTCATGAAATCAGCCCAATTTCCATATGAATTTTTTGATGTTGAAACATCAACTTAGATTCGCATAGTTGAAATGTACTTGCGAAATTTACCTTGCTTATGGGCCTGGCGAAAGGTCTTCCTGATACTCGAAAAAGTAGTGTATACGGAAGTGAAATCTGCACAGAAATGTCACCTGACCAAACGCGGGAGTTACTATTTTCACTGTTTTCAGTTAGTGAACAGAACCGTTCATTTAGGAGTTGTGTTAAGACGATTCGAAGAGAAAAACTAGAATCTTTGTGTCTGCTTCTCTAATTGCCCAATGACAATTTAATATATTTTGTGATGTTAGGTACTGCGGCGTTTCGCTGGTCATTACACAGCAAATTGATGAAAAAGCAAAGACTACAAATCATGGTGTCACTGGGTAATGTAGGTCAAAATGTCAAAAGTTTTCTGGTAGTTACTTGTGATGATTAGACGAGTGATTTTGAACTTATTAACTGAATCACGTACATATTCAAAGACAATATTTTTCCATCACCACACTTTAATTCTGGTTTCTTTTTCTGCAGCGTTCCAATCTACATCAGTGGCGTTTTTCTTGAATAAGCGAAACAGAGGATCACAGTACACCTATGGGAGGTTTCCAGAATAAATGGCAGAGGGTAACAGAATCGAATGAAGTAAATATTTGTTACAAGTCTCGTGCTTCTCATTGTTTGCCTAACTTTGGAGACTGACTCCCGCAGAAAGGCAGCTACTTCTTTTCTGAGTAAACGAATGAACAGTTTTACTTGAAAGACAAGTTTATGAAAGATACAGTGAATTTTTACAATATTTGCATTGGTTGTAACAATTATGTTTTTGCCAATAAACCAATCACTAGTCTGACGGCTTAACAATTGGCAGTGGTTGTTTTGCATGTACCATTGACTGTCAACGGAATGTAAATTCTACAACATGCTTCCTGCACGGAGTATTTTCGACATCGTCACCATCTCCATAATCGAAAACAATACAGAATTGACCTAAAGAGATAATTTTGAGCATTCACTTTATGAGAAGAAAAAACTAGCCATAACTAGGAAGAAAGTGGAAGGGAAGAAATGGGACTTGAATATTGAGAGCAGCAAATTTCCAGCATCGAGTTGCCTGCACCACGCAAACAAACATTCGATCTTTAGATGGGATTGGGATATCATCATCCCGGATAAGCAGCGATGATCAAGTAAACCCAATGGATTCATCACCTTTCAATATTTGGCAGTCAAATCTCTGTGCTTTGTGTTATCTTGAAACTAGATGTAGCTATAAAAGTATACAGCTAGTTGTCAAGCTAGGAATGGGCGGTCCTTAATAAATTTTGGTTCCAAATGAATTTAAGGATTACGAACGTGGTTACCTTAATGGCGTATTGTCTGTTCTAACGATGGCTGGTCATTGCAACCTGAGTGCTTGATCAAAAGGCGCCAAAGAATCAAGTCATTTCACAACTCTGATGCGACAACCGTTGATGTAAAACTACTTCGGTTTGTCTACTTCCAATACTCACCATCGGTTGCGTTGAAATGTACCCAGCTGCGTGAAACGATAGTTACTGAATTTGTTTGTTACAGAAGGACTTGTAAAAAACAGCTATATAATGGAACGTTAGCTTTAACCGAAAAGCATCCTTATTTACAACAGAAACGATCAGCATGCGTCCTCTGAAACCAGAATTGTATAAACGAAAACTTACAAAAACCCTTAAATTTGCCCTGACTATAGGCACAACGATTGACCCTCTTTGTACATAATCTTTACGCCTTATTGTAGAAGGCTTTATTTCCTACATTTTTACACAGTTAGTCTGCTAGTATAATATTAATTAACTTATCATTCGACTTACGCCATGACCGTTTTGTCGTGTTATGCGGCTGCCTGATCATTTTCTGCTTTCTTGATTGTTTGACCTATGGGTTCCGTTACTGTTGTTCAGTCGTTTACCGAATTGAAACATTGAGTTCCATTTATCCAATTCACAAAGACGGCATGGAGACATATACAGTGAGATGCGAGCATGTTGCTTATTCTCATAAGTCGATTACGTGAAACATTGGGTTGTATAGGTTTAGGGCATGGCGACAAAACAATGAAGTGAACGACCGTCACATGGGCACAATCAGGGTTGGGTCAAACGGTTCCAATGTCTGCAACGAAAATGATTGCGTCAGTACTTTTTGCGAACAGAGGGTTGGTGCATGACGCCAGATTAACAGCGCCTCGGAAAACGCCAACATTTTAGGGCTGCGATTGCGTAACAGGGCGATAAACGAAGTTGTTCGGTCAACCACATAACCTGTTGCGTTTAAATGTTTCGCGATCAAAGACGCCGGACTTCTGTTCGGGTGTTGGTAAGCTAAAGCACGTTGAGTCATTGTTTGCACTAATTACTTGGGTATGTGCTCCGTCTTCCTCCGCCCTAGGCTTCGGTCCGTTCTGCCATGCGCTCAGCCTATATAGCCGAATGTTTTATGCAATCCACTGACGAGAATAAATGAAATGCTTACATCTCACAATGTCTCCTCTTGCTGTCTTGGAGTAGATGAAGAGAACTCATTCTTTCAAATTTGTGACTCACCGCAATTGCAGATGCAATGGCAGATTACAGGACAGACACAGTTTTCCCGGAAATAATGATCGCAGTATTGGAGACTCATCCTGTTGCGTTCACTGTTACAGTTGAACTTACATGTATTTTCTCATCAACGTACAAACCAGAAGCGAGCTATCAAAAGGAAATTTCCTCGCGAATTTGCTGTCATTTGTAGGAATTACGCCACATTGTACAGCCTGTTCAAGTGTCGTGGACGCACGTGATGATAAGTCATCATGCATCAGGGTATGACGATACACGCCACAACTGCGCGTTAGAAGCCTAACGTAGAGTCCGCATGGCTTGTTCATGTGATTGGCATTCGTCTACTGAGTTTACTAGTATTCCAGCGCGGTCGTAAGGATTGTGCAAAGAAATGCATATACTTTGGACAGTTACAATCACATCCACCTAGCTAATGTGTCCAGCAGCCTGGTTGGTCTAACGTCACTTAGCCGGTATTTAAGTGATCACACGGATCACCCCGTCACATTACAACAAGGGTGTATAAACCGATATGCCGACTGCATGCGTTTAATAGACTACGAGCTTTTTACTTTGCATCATTGTCTTGAGTGTCAAGCCTTTGTATGAAAGAGCTCCAAGCTGGTCCCGTAAACTAATCCTGAGTAACCCCGACACCTTCTGTCCAAAAATAACCATGAACCCAAAAAAAGATAATAGTCCAGTGTGCATTATTTCACTCAATTTATGGTCGACCTGTCGTCCACTGACTGTGTTCTCTCAATACATTCTGCCACATACTCATGGTATGGTGCACGTATTTAATCTTTCTGAAACCATCCTTTTCTTGTTAATCCCTTGATACATTTGACGCCAAACTTCTTTCGGGGGTTAGGCCACACCTGTCGTTCGTGATAAAATCACAACCACTTGGGCCATGCAATGAACACCATACTGATGTCGTTGAACAAACTGCTGGAACCCTTACTTGATCTTTAGACACTTCCTAAGCTGGTCGTATTTAGTGTCCGGAGGCTCATACAGAGTGTGCAGGTACATTTTAGACCTTCATCATGGATACATGTAACTATACCGAAACATGTGCTCTGCGTTTTAGAGCAGTATTACACATCTTTTCAAAGTGCGTTAAATCCTGAAGTATTAGCCCCCAGCATGTCCGTGGACAATATCCATTCTCAAATCACCTCTGGACTCCAAGTGACCACATGTCTGTTAGTCGTCCCTGTTATGGTTGCTTCGAAGATTACAAGTCCCTACGAATCACCCGTAACAAATCCAGCAGCACGTCTGAGTTCATTCAGTGTTTACTTGGAACGTTACTTTGTCGTGCTGTACGCAAACTGGACCAGTGGTAACTGAATAGCGCTTAGCAGAATGCGCAAGCTTTCAGTCAAACACCTCATTAACCGGAATATGCAGAAACTTAATGAGCCTATATGCGGTATATGTTTAAAGAGCGACGCGTCACGTAGTATGGGGTCGTTGTACTTTCGCTCGTCAAATTCCTGGTTCTTTTGCGCTGTTTCAAACTTCTTAACACCCTCGTCAATAATCCATTCCGGAAGGAATATGGTCTCTCATGCAAAACTACACTTAAGCGATTGACAATATCTACGGGAAAAATACGGTAGTGCGGATGGAGCTGTTGTATCTGGAAACGCTCAGAGACGTTTCTATTTACGTTCATCATCATTGTCATGTCACTCATTAGAATCGGACAATGAGGATTCAAATTTGGACGATGTAGTTTGAGAAAAATAAATGGCTAGGAAAATCATAATTTTCGGAGACGTAAAGTACGTTTGGAAGCTGGGTCGAAGACTTCATCGAATCGATCACTGGAACTCTTGACAATACCAACTGACACTTTCAATGCATTTTGCTCCTTGGTTGATCTTCCGTAAGCCGAAACTGAGGTCTCACAGTAAATAAGGTCAACGGAGCGTCACAAGGTACATGTTTCACATGAACTTTTATTAACGATGTGCTGGGAAATCAGTCAAACTCATATCAAGAGACTGAAGATATTATTCCAGAATTGTACCGAATGACTGCGGTTTGGCTAATATCGTTTCCATTCTTGTAAACGTCTTACTAACCTGGGCTTGTTGTCGCGACAAAGCTGGTGGCCACTACTCTACATCATATGTAGAAATCGGAATGTGCTAACTTATATAAGAGAAACTGACTGGATTACACCCTGTCTTCGTTTGTGTCCATCACACCACCATTCCTAAAAGGGTACTGTACCATCGTCATTCGTATGTGAATCCGAAAATCGCGGACACGGCATCGGCTTTTAACTGCTCGACAAGGGTATATTATTATCTTTATAAGATCCATACTTATAGTTTGACCACATCAGGGGTTAGTTAGGCCTATCGTCGTACTTTATTGTTTTCAGCTGGTTGCAGTAAGTTTGTCTAATTATCTAGTTGTTGTTTCAGTTTTCGTATTCAAGATCTTATTGGTTGCTGCGATTGACCGCAAATATAGATAGTTTGAAAATATCGTCAAAACCAATAATTTTAGATCAAATTAACGCTAACCATATTGCCATAAGTTGCAATGGATTAATGACGGTATTCTACCTTCAGCACGATTAAGTTTTGTTTAGCTATATATATACGATATATATATATATGTACGATATACTCTAGGATCTCGTATACGAAGCCGTTCTCATTAATGTGAGTATTCCCTTGCGATAATGTGGTCCACCAGTCAACGTAGCGTCAACGGGACTCATACAGTAGACCTAGTAGTTCGTGAAGATAGATGGCAACAGCTACGTCATTAAACAATACAAAGTCCAGGGGAGCGGCTGGTTTGGCCGTTTGATTAGTAAACCATAATACACACACCAGAGGCGTTTGAAATATGTCTGTCACGAGTATAAGAGAGAGGATATGGGAGTACATAGGTTTCTCATAGTACATCTGCAGGCTGATAAAGTTGTATTAAACGGCAAAACAGATGGACCAAGGTACCAATCAGACTGATTGTCAGAAAACTGGATTACTGATCAATTAGTTGGTCACGACTTGGTTAGTCAGTCACTTCACGCTCGTTTTACTGATGTTACTGAGCAGGCAGACTGTCGATCTGGATGCAGAGTATGTGCAACGCTCAAATACGCTTCTTTAAATAACATAATACGGATAGGGTTGATATAATTATCTCCCTCGATAAGTCAATTCTGATTCTTGAATGACTGTCGGATTATTCAAGGCGAAGAACTTAATTGCTGATCACTAAATAAAAGCGAGATAAACAGGGCAGTTGCGTTACCGATACAAGACGTGGTAGTAGATGGAGTATTGGTAGCCGGAGCCCGGAGAACCACACTTCTGAATCCTTTCAGCAAGGGGTAATCTAGTTCCAAATTACATACGAGCTAGAAATGGGGAGATGTATCGTTTGGTTTATTTCATACAGTGCATTAGTTGGGGTTGATTCAGCGAGAGCACCTTAATCACCCATTTTCAGCCAGTAGCGGAATGTTTCGTAGAAGGTTCCAGCCCAAACGTATTTTTCAATATGACTCTTCTTGCAAGCTTCTGTTGGTACCAGTGGAAGTGATAGATGCTGATCCTGTTTTGATAAAGTACATTGACGTTCCCACCTTTGTTAACTTTTTCAAGTGATGTGAAGACCATTGAATTCTAACATACAGTACTTTTTGATTTATACATATGCAGTCGACTTATTTTGGGCTCAGACATAGTTGCAGAATTTGTACACACCTGTATCTTTATCAGTTGTGTCAAATCACTAGATCGTGGTCTAGCGAGAAGAATACAAGAGAAAGTTCGAATTTATTTATTTCATAGTACTAACTTGTTCGATGCGCTCACGGTATGTGTGTGTCTGTCTTCGCAAATGTTGTTTTGCTTACATTGAAAATAGCGGTGGTTAACGGGAGTTGACGGTGGTACATAAATAAACTACCCTATAATTTTGTCGCTGTCCCCTTTCAGACATATTGTTGAGTTCAACAAATATTATAATCTCGAGTGCATGATCTCGGATACACTAATCAACAGAGTTTTGAGGCGGTGGTTTACAAGATCACTTTTGTAGGCCATTTACAAACGAAATTGTTTCTAAACTACTTACCCTATAATTTTGTCGCATGTTTCATTTCGTTAGGTTATCCAGGAGACATGGAATACATTCGTTTGCTTATGCGCATCTGCCCACTGACGTGGAAACGAAACCAGCTATTTTTAAACAGACCGGGTAACCACTCGGACTGATTTGCATACTCTTGTTTACTGTTAAATGCGTGGACGCAGGCAACTTGTACATGAATGTGCAGCGTTCTAGTATGATTCGACATTCATGACACATCAGTGCGGCTTCTGCACTTGTTTATGGCCATTGCACAGCTTAGCCTTCCACCGTACGGTCGTATGTAACTGTTGTGCTCAGTTCCTACCGTGTACTTGTCCTACAGGCTACAATACACTGTTGCTGCTTAAATGTACCTGACTTGTACGGTCACCATCCAAAAATTATATTACCTACTTGTTACAGTACACGAGCGACTTTACTAAATTACTTGGAACTTAACACAACACATATTGTAAATGGATGGTCGTCTTAAAGACTTTCGAGTTTACTCAATCGAACAGACTAAAAAGATTGTAAAATAATTTGATTATAGAGTAACAGTGTGTTCTTTTCTTTGATTCTTGGTTGCACTAATTCTCAGCAAGCAAAAAATTGAACTGTATGTGAAATGGTGGTTTATTAAGTTACAACTGATCGCGACGACCAGTCAGTGCAGCTGTGCAACTTTGACAGCAGTTCAACGGTTCTCAGGTTACTCATTCGGCTGTGAATGACAGAGGTAGTGCTCTTAGTTGTGAAACGTAGCACCATCTTTAGTAGGAAATTGAGGTGGCCTTGAAACTTAATTAGTTGTGAGGTTCGAAAAGGACTCGATCGTGAAAAATTCGGACTTTGACTAGATTCACACCAGCGACAAAAAATATGTCACAAAACGGCAAGCACTATACCAGCTGAGCTACGAATCCACACCGAAAACTAGGAGTTACTAAATTAACACTTAGTCACTCACCCATCCCACTGTCATACGAAATCCACCAAGTGATCCAGGGGATCGTCTACCCTGGTAGGATTTGTCGATCAGTTCACTACCAAAACCACTGTTGAGCATAAAAATATTCGAGCTCCCGTCATGGCTCCATAGCTCGGCTGGTGGAGCGCTTGCAGAATTCTGGCATGTTGTTTCTGTCCTTTGTTCGAATCTAGCCGAAGCCTGGATATTTACAATCAGCTGTCTTCTAAATGAACCGGTTTTTCAAGCTGTTTATCAGTAATATAGATGAAGTGTAATAACGCTGCTCGACTTTAACTTCTTCCACCAGCCCTTTCAAAAAGTACTTGGAGAGTATCGTATTGACTGATTACATTCTTTTGTTCTATAAGAGAAACGGAAAATGTGCCTCCTGAGTGGTGTTTATCAACAGTCAGTCACATTTAAAACGGTTCTGGAACAATTTACGGCAATCACAGACACAATAATGTTGCTTTCACTGAATATTTCACATTTGGGCGGTTCCCGAAACGCAAACAGAACTAGACAGGAGAAGTGCCTGTGGGTTTTCTTTCTGGTCTCGAACTTATCAGTCACACCATAACTTTATAACAGACGACTGAGTGTCAGCACATCATTTTACAGGCAACGGCTCTAGCATTTTAAGACTTGAAGGAGGCTTCTGTTCCGGTTGCTTGCCTCTCTCTTTTTTATTTTCGAAGGCATCACAGGGGAGCCCCAGTTGAATGTTTTGTGTGACCATTGTGAATGAAGTGAGCATATTTATCAGTAGCTGCCTCAAGTGTTCGTTATTTGAAATTGCGATTATCGGGAAGATTTTTGTGGGATAGTTTTTATCTCATCTTTGTTGTTATGCTCAAACTACCTGAGTCTGTTACTCGCTTCAGCTACTTGAGCAGTACCAGACCATCAATTTCTAATATTGTTGTTAATGTGTTCATGAAGACAATTAAGTGTAGTAGAGCATGAATTAATCTGCTGCACCTGTGGAGTCACAGAGATGTCCGATAGTTGAATAAAAAGCCCTCAGTTCGTGTTAAGACTCATTTCTGTTCACAGATCAGCGACACGGCCCGTTCATATGGAAAGTGCATGTAGACTGTCGGTCTTTGGCTACCACTGTCATCGCCAGTTGGCCTCAATCAAATGGGTTGTCTGTAACAGAACCGCAGCACTCTGCTAGTGAGTATTCGAGGACAGCGCGAGTTGACGGTTGATAACCGAGGTAATGAAACCACACAGTCTATGTTCATTGCACCGTATGTGCACCTTGCACTCCTCAGTGGAGCTGCTGGGGTTGAAAAGCGATGGCGTATTTATTGACAAAAATGCTTGACCGCTTTGCACCGCAAACTTGGTAGGTGCCAACTGGCAGGTGAAAATAGCACTGACAATTCACGCTGGCTGTTGGAAAGTATCCTGAAAAAGTTAGTCACATTCAAATGCAACCCTACATAGGTAAGATTTAAAGTTGAAAATCACCCACAATTGATTGCAGCTGTCACATTCCCGTAGACTTTCTAGTCGGTCCCTTTCGAAAAAAAGCACTAGACTCGAGTTTCTCTCTCAGAGCTCGTCAGTAGCACATATCCTTGCCACCTCCGGGACTAGAACTTTGGCCACTCTCTCATGAGGCAACCGTGTTGACCACGGTTGGATGCTGCCCTGACCTGGAGAAAACATAAATGAAGATCGATGTTAGACCTGGTATGAAATGGGCTTTTTCGTGCATGGACTTAACACCGGTAAATATGGCGTTTCCAAATCAGTTCTATGTGCTAGTGAATGTTTCCGTTTGTGATACTGGAGCATATATCCGCTGTACCGATTTTCTGAATGTACAATCTTCATGCTGGCCGCGTTCTCAGCCCACAGCACTAGTTGAGTTGTGCAACAAGGTATAATGAGGGTACAATAAAAAAAAGGGTTATTTTTATTCCAAAATGAGAGGACCATGAACTTTTTCAAGGTAGTAGTGTCCGGAGTTGTTATCATTCCGTGAATAGATTGTAAACGGTCATTACTGTTTCTTTCAGCCATTAGAGCGTCATTTTCGCACACCTTCATATTTTATGAAAGACAGTAGATGAGAATTTCTTAAGAGCGAGCTATGTATACGAAAAATATGCAGGTAACCCAAGTCTGATTGCTTGCCAAGTGACCTGTTAAAACTACGTAAAAGGTAGTCAACGACGTTAATTAACAAGTAGAGAAAATAAAGAGTAGAAAATTTGGCGCAGCCACTTTACGAAAAACACTTTTATCGATTTTACACCGTATGCAATTTTAGTTTTTATAGGTTGAATAATACTAAACTGAAAAATTAAAAGATTAGCTTGTCTCGAATGTACAGTTAAATTTGAATAAAACTCTAAACGTTTGGTAATATTACTACATTTCTAATGATATTGTGCATGTTGGTCAAAAGAAACTATTTTCCTTAGTGGTTTACAAAAACCGTCGTGATGTGCCTTTGAGTTTAAGCTCACTATTTGGTGCAATCACATTTTAGAATGTTTCTCGCAATATGATTGGACAGTTTAACTTGTAATCCTAATGAATATACTAAAATACTGCATACACGTACATAAATACATACTGACTGTAGAATCAGCTAATCTGACAATCCATTACAAAATTCTGCATCATTTACTCCACATATCATGGTTGGTACATGTGCACGGTTGGTTTTACTAACAATTCTACTTTTAACTGGTGAGTTTCACGAGCTTGTGACGGTGGTTGTCCAATTATTTTTTTATTTTGCTATGATTGGTAAATTGAAATTCTGCTTCAATTAATCTTCCATTGTTTGCATTGTTTACTCATGTCTCTCTTTTTTAAATTAAAGTAAACAAACAAAGGATTGAATGATTATCGAGGGATTGAAATTGGTAATTTGGTAAACATATCGTTGGTTTAATTAATAGTCCGGCTTACAGATATGCATGGGATATAGCAACATTTGCCAGAAAATTCATTTTGTCTTCATGTAAACAAATAAGTTTAATATGCCTCTGTAGATATTCGTGATTGTGGTTGTGGATTTAAATGGAGAATTTGTGAATGAAAATGAGTCGAATTTTACACGGTACAGGTTATGAGTTAGTAAAAATAATTCTGACATAATTCCTAATAACGTTACTCAGAACTGATATTCGTTGTCATTATGAGATCTGTTTAAACGTCACTGAGATAACAAGTTAGATGCACACAAACGTTAAAATGATGTTAACGCTACAGCGTAAGTTTGAACAAAACGAACGAAAAACCCTGTTTTTGATTGAACAGCAAATGACATTTTTTCAACAGTAATATACTTCGAGCCGATTTTTCCACAACATGACAGCTACCCATAAAAACTTTTTGTTTCAGTAATGGGTGAAGTATTTTTAAAGTGTGTGCATAATTTTGTATGTTATAGTAATTATAAACACATTGTTAGGATACTTCTTCTCCAAAACAAATAGTGCATAATGGATTATTTGTAATTATTCGTGAAGCCAAAGCCGTATGTGATAAGTAGTTCGGGACTGACGGGAACACGATGCACATTTACGGTTCTTTCGATTAATGCAAAATAAATTCTATTGTTGTCTGTACATATTTCAGTTAGACATAGAGAACGGAAACAGTGAACTAACATTATTGAATTTTGAGGTCTAACTGCCATTTTTCACTAAGTTCATTCTTTCTGATGGAAACAGATTTGGTCCAGATTTCAATCGACTTGTTTAATTAGCACCTTGAATTTTTTTAAACCCAAGCTGTTTTTTCGGTATGTCTGTATCAATGGTAGGCTTTAAGCTCACCCTAAGTAACCAAACTTGCCATGTTTAACTCATAAATTGTATTGCCGTTTTCAATGTGACACAAATAATGGCTACAGAACGGGTTACCGTCATATCTAGGCTAGTTGCGCTAACCCGGCTGACTCTCAGATTATTATCGACATGTGGATGTTGACATCATCTCAGAGTAAGGTATACTTGATGGACGTCATCACCTCTTATTAAAAGTGCTACTGTCTAGCTCTGATAAGCCGCCAGTGCTTCGTCGTCGTGTGTAATGACCACTTTTCCGGTACCCGAGGCGGCCTGATTTAAAACGGCCCATCGAGGCTGCAGTACCAGCGTCATCCCAGGACAATTTTAAGGTTACCACACCGAGACGGAATGACAAAAAGGTTGAATCCTATCTGCTGCCCTTAGCTCCTTGTCGTTCGCTTCCGAATGTGGTAGGCCTGTAGTGTGTGTGTGGAAAACCTCGCCAGTTATTGCTTCCATTTTAAAGAGTCCAACGCAGATTCAAATGTACATAAATACTCTCGAAGGTTCGAAGTGCAGCAAAGTTCATCATAACAACATAGAACCTCGGGGTAAACCGTTGTTAATGACGGTCGAACATAACAGTTAAAATGGCAGTCTACCTACAAACGTGATCACTATGGTTCACTCACATTTTCTACAGTTGATCTATGTGTTTGCAACTCTCTTCCTTATTCCGCCTTTCGTCATCAGAGCTTTCTTGATAAATAGTGAATCACTCGGCTTGTGAAGAGCGTTTCTCTAAGTTGATCTAATTTGTTCATGGTTCCAAGTGGTTCTTTCAAAATAAGGACGTGCGCAATTACGTTCTGTCGGCATACAACCCTTGTGCGGTTGGCCATTGGAACTCTATGTCGATCTGACATTAGTCATAGACTCTCCATCTATCGAGATTGGAAATTACTACGTAAGGGATGAAGAGTATCAATAGAAATTTCAAGTTACTGTGCCACTTCAGAACTGATTGACGGACGGTTCAATTTCTGCGACGAAAATTCCACGGCACACAATGTAACAACAAAATTAAACCCTGATACTGTTTATCCAGAGTCGTTTATTTTAGCTTAAAATTTGTTGTGGCCACTTTGTTAGTAAATAAACGGGTGTACAAATGCTATTCCAGATGAAGAAAATAAGTCATTTGTATCCGCCTATCAAAATATTAACACAACACAATTTACATCTGTGGAATCTACTTTGATCAATTATCAAATCCTTCCCGTGAACAGCATTACAGTATCAATGCGATGATAGAGCACAGATACTACTCAGTTTTCAAGGATATGAACAATGAAATAGGGTTGAACAGCAGAATTAAAGTGTGTGATATGAGCAGTAAGAGGGGTAATTCAGCTTTGTCGGACGAAATGTTTCAACACTATTGTTTTTTAGGCAAATCTGAACAAGGTAAACTGTGAGTCTCCCATCAGTATAAACCTTAACAAAACATCTTAATCCGTGTGCTCAACAAGGGTCTACTCATCAAAGTTGATAAATAAGGGGAAGATTTCTAACTCACCTACAACCTGCGGGGGCATCCAAGTTGCTGGTACACTGAACCCGGATAAATATACAGCTCTCTCTTTTGTCCTGGTTTTGTGATTCACGTATTACTGCTTATGTGTTCCTCTCCTAACTTGCGTTTGTGCGTTGATGATAAATTACTGTGATTTCAAGTAAGAGTGCTTACCTAGCAATCACTATCAAGTCCTTCATATGAATTAAAATCAACCTGAAGTTCAGTTTCATTTATGTAACAGTCCGATCTTTAGATGTTGCATTAACTTTGTTTGAGTATGAAATGAAAGCTTTCATATTTCAAACCTCTCACTTGTGTTAGCTCATCTGAGACTATGAACGGTTGACAGTTCGTCAGTAAGCTGTAAGAACTCGATTTAATCTTGTTTATTCATCCAGCACTGTCAGGATATAACGACAGATCCAATTTGGTATCTGAGAAAAATCTGCACATACAAGTAGTCACAGATAAGTTCTTTTAAAAGTACTAAGACAAAATCATTTGATAAACCCACTAATTATATTCCGTTATTTGTTTGTGGAAGCACTGCATTTTCCAGCAATCTACAGCCACAAGTAAGTGATAGGTAATTTCATTCACAACTTAATATTACTGTAATCTAACACTGCATTACCACTGTATTCGTAATGTTTTTAATAACTCAACTTGCATGTGATTCAATAGAAATCGAAGTAAAAAAATATGACGATCTTGGACGCTGAGTTGTTGCAACCACCAGACGATCGATATTTTTTAAATCACTATACACCGAGAATTTTGGCTCAGGATTTTAATTAGTTCCTCTGTGATGACCAAACTGAAAAACCTTGTACACGCTATCAAAACGGAACACCTTAATTTCGTCTGGTTAAGTATCATGATGACAATTTCACTCGTCAGATGTGATTAACATTTATGAGATTACATATGAAAGTTCACGTTTAACTGTTAGTACTAAACAAGGGGTGTATTTACAAAGCTGGCACTTCCTTTATACGAAGTAAATGACTTTCCACCCATAGATTGCTAGAAGTTAAATCATGCAATGTCAGCGACCAACCAGATCGCACCTGGGTAATAATGAGACAAATTTCATATATTGCACATAGAGGTAGACATCTTATGCAACCCACATTTAACCATTAGTTAAATAGTGATAAATGAAAAAGACTAAACCTTAAACCTACTTAACGTTTGTTACCATAGCATACTAAATCAGCCCATGGTAAGATCGTGCCAATGTTATCTTAACTACGTGGCTTACTTACACCTTAAGTATATATTTTCCAAACCGACAGAGAAGATAATGCTAAGTGAAGAAGTTTTATTCCAATATTTCTGAAAATACTGACTTTCAACCTTGTTGACAAGATTCTCGTTTCTCAAAAAAATAACGGTTTCAACATTGCTGTTTCCAAAACGGAAGCAACCAGAATATGTTTTAGTCATCAGAACGACACAGAATTCTCTTACTTGAAGAGATTCCAATCAAACAGAAGGATTTTTAACATGTCTTGTTCAACCTCGGAAGAGTGCATCATTGTGCACGCTGGAGTTACAAGAAGAGGCAGCTGTTTGGGCATAGCCTATCACAAAACGATTTTACGTAACCTCTTGGCCCTTCGGCTTTTTCAGTTCGGAGTACGTTCGCAGAGTTGATCGATACTGTAGTAAGGGTAACACATGACACATTTTCAATGATAAATGGTATAATAGAAAATCCCCGCAGAGTGAGGGTTGAAGGAGATACAAATGCTCGAAAAAAAAATATCATAACAGCAGACTGGAAACAAAGGTTAGTGAACACAGAAGAAAAATGAATGAACACTAACTTCTAAGTATATGCGATATCCAGTGGGTGCTCAGCAATTGAGACCTACAGTGTGGGTCACGAATTGGAATCAACAGTTTGGTTAACAGTTAACACATCAATGTCATCAGCGGTTACTCAAAGGTAACTGGGACCTGAATACATAAGCCAAGCAGACATAAGCAGTTAGACCACTAAGTAGATGTTCAAACATTCAGGTTATTAAGCCGAACGTCCATGAAAGACATGGAAATTATTAAATACATAAATCGAAACCCCACGATAAACGATGCATATTTTATGCATTACCTGTGCCATTACTCGCTGACATCAACAATATTGACCTGTCACACAATATGTGTAAAAAACCCGGCCAGCCCTGCTGCTTTTGTCCATATTTAGGCAACTTGAGATTGACAGCATATCATGTGTAGCAATTTTTTCACAGTGTAGAAGCTAAAAATCAATATACATACGTGGAAAATTAAGATTTATGATCAAACATTCTCGTCAAACTGAAAAAATGTAAACGGTAAGGTTATCGGCGCCTTTCAAAGTGTGCATTGAAGTATTACTGTGGCCTGTCCCTTGTGAAATTGATCTGACACAAAATAATCGAGGCGATAGGAATTAGATGAGAATTTAGTCAAAAAATAGAAGGAAAAATTTATACCAATTCAAATTCAAGTTGTTTATGTGCAATCACAGTATATTTGCATAAATAAACGATTGCGCAATACACATAACTTGCTGTGACAGCTCACGGGATTACGACAGAGAGGCAAGAACACTTGTTCCCGTGACAAATTTGACCGGAGACATCAGAAACGGCTTTCGCACAACGTATCACTCGAACACATCTCATCAAGAACGTACTGTAGTCTGGGGGTTTATATAGCAAAGTTCATTGGACATTGTGAAGCTACCCAACACAATCAACAACCACACAAACACACTCACATACATCAATACGGATCAGTTACTAGGGCAATCCGGTTCTGATGAGCAAGTCTTTTTTGTATAATATGGGGTGGTTTCCATTAATTAATTATTACCGCCTCCGCGAACCGGGGAAATCTTCGATATTTTTGTTGCATAACATACCCGAAAAGTAGTCTCAGGGTTCAATTAGGATCAACATGTTAGCAAGTGTCGGGCAATAAATGAAGATGGTTCCTTCTGATAAGTCACATTCTGATTTGCGTCCGACACTGTGGTATTCATGAGGGTTTTGCGGACTTAAACTGGACTGTTTTATTCGACTCGATTGTTTGACTGCCACTGCGTCCTACCTATGTAAGTGGCCCGGCACTCACGAGAATCCATAAATGATATCAGATTTGGCGTTAAGTGGCAGCATTGTTTTCAGTGGTGGTTTTAAAATTCGGGTGGTGATGGACGTCAT
>LUCH01000421.1:160435-191997 GCA_013368495.1 Paragonimus heterotremus
ATGACGTCCATCACCACCCGAATTTTAAAACCACCACTGAAAACAATGCTGCCACTTAACGCCAAATCTGATATCATTTATGGATTCTCGTGAGTGCCGGGCCACTTACATAGGTAGGACGCAGTGGCAGTCAAACAATCGAGTCGAATAAAACAGTCCAGTTTAAGTCCGCAAAACCCTCATGAATACCACAGTGTCGGACGCAAATCAGAATGTGACTTATCAGAAGGAACCATCTTCATTTATTGCCCGACACTTGCTAACATGTTGATCCTAATTGAACCCTGAGACTACTTTTCGGGTATGTTATGCAACAAAAATATCGAAGATTTCCCCGGTTCGCGGAGGCGGTAATAATTAATTAATGGAAACCACCCCATATTATACAAAAAAGACTTGCTCATCAGAACCGGATTGCCCTAGTAACTGATCCGTATTGATGTATGTGAGTGTGTTTGTGTGGTTGTTGATTGTGTTGGGTAGCTTCACAATGTCCAATGAACTTTGCTATATAAACCCCCAGACTACAGTACGTTCTTGATGAGATGTGTTCGAGTGATACGTTGTGCGAAAGCCGTTTCTGATTTCCATAGTGAAAATACTTGATTTATCATCAGCGTACGCATTACATTTGTCTGGAACTTTGACTTTTACAATAAACTGTCAAAACGTTACATCATGTATCTTTTCGATATAAAACGAACGCTTAAAATTGTTTGCTGCTTTTGCATTCACATTGAATTTTCAGCTGATCTTTGTGAAACGAAAACGCAGGCTTCACTTTCGACCATATTAGAGCTCAGCAGTGCAGCATCTCCCTCCCCTGACTGAGATTAGTATTCCGGTCAACATCCTCATGAAGTGACCGTGTAAACAACTCCACAAATGATCTTGCACTAGTCATGATCAAATTGTCATATACAAACACTCAGCATATCAGCAATGCTCAGATGATCCGATCACCTCTGGAGGAGACACAGCTTTTGTTCAATCACCTCCAAAATCCTGATAAAACATGATAGATGTCAGTGTATATGTGTTGTGGAGGATCCCGATATTCATTACCTCCGTAACAATATCCTGAATGGTGTGTCAAATGTATACCAGCAACTGTGAATTGGCACTGTCTGAAGAATTGTGAAAAATCACTTGGAAATTATGCAGCTTTGTGGTTAATACTATGAAAAAGATTAAGGTCTAGCCCGAATTCCCAACTGATGTTAAAAGTGATTTGAACATTCAGTAAATATTCACATTTTCAGATGCGATAGTCCCACCAAAACCAAGCTTTGCTGGCCTAGCATTCGGCCTATTCGAAATTGTTACCTCCTCATTGTATTAAAGTAATATTTCTGTCCCCATGTGGTTTATGGTTTTGTTGTAGTCCGGAGTTAGATGTTAAGCTATCGTGATTCGTCTAGAACACAAACATTCTCAGTTCATTCCTTCCGGTCCTTGAAGGTTTGTGTGAAATAAAACTAGGTAGTCCACGCACGCAAGGACGCCTATACATGCAACGTGTTCATTTTATCCACAGGTAGATGGTTTCAACATTTGCAGACTTTTCTGGCAGGAGAATTTCATGTCTTTTTGACTTGTCTGACATTTACCCAAGCAAACAATTAGTTATTGAACCGAATAGCACTCTTCAACCTATTTCGAATAAATAATGATGAAACTCGATATTTTTTTGTTTGCATTACCCACGAGTATACACACACGAAGTCACTGTTTGTCCGTTGACTAATCATTAAATCCCAACTATTGTTGTTTATCATCTACCGAAACAAGTATTTCACTATATTACACTGACAAAAGATGAGTTATCGCATTTCACCTCCTCGACGAACGCAACAATCGCAGTGTGTGTTTCGGGAAGGTGACGTTCCACACACTAAGTGTTCTATACAGCTTACGAACACGACTATTATTAGTAAAACTATTCTGACACGTCCGCAGACCTTGAATTGATAATCAGATAAACGAGTGAAGAACAAGTGTAATAGATGAGGTAGATTTGCCAACCGTGTTCAACGTTAGCAATCTCAGTATACCATAACCGTCCTTGCTAACCCCACGCCAAATGAATTCAGTTCTTAAATGTTGGGTTATAAAACACGACTGATTTTCCACCCATCATTGTTCAAATATGTTAAGACTTGCTGTTATCATGACAACAAATATAAATTTATGGTGTCAGCCGCTTTGTGTAACACGAGGAACGTGCGTTCACGGTTGCCAGCATCATAACAGAAAAGTTGCCATCACTAAAGTTTCCGCTGAGTTTCATACACGGTAACATTCACTCTAGCCTACCACAAATGTGAGACTAACATTCATTCAGTGAACAGGACATTTTTGAACAAGCCAACGTGTTTTTTTCAAGTTACCTCAATTTTATCGAGGTTGTACATGACTCAACGACACTGAGTAAACACGAAATTTGTTGTTCATCGGGAAGCGAAAGGTCACAACTAGACTCAACAAAGCTGTTTCGACACAAGATGTTTAATTCTGCCAATACTGAAGATTGGATTTTTCCCGCGAAAAAGTATTGTCCAATCAGTTAAACTAGGGTTCTGCGTAATGTCTGTTCAAGTAAACCCCACTTGACAGGCATGTGCTTTGGACAATTCAACATCAGGCGAATATGTGAAAAAAATCGAATTTCTAATGTACTGCCTGCATCTACTGAATTGTCTAGTCCACCATATCACGGTCACAATAGCTGCAACTCACTGTTCTGGATACGGGCTTCGACTTTGTGGGCGTAAAGAAAGTTCACTAAAAATGTGTATCATTATGGCCCTGGGAACCACTGAGCTCAGAAAAAAGAAAGACATTAACAAACTGGTTTTATAAACCGTGCGGCTGATACTGTAAGCTGATGACGATCGACCTAACCGCTACACAGGACGTATGAAAGGCCCACCATTCCGTCGATGAGTTTGTTCCATGATTTCTCCTGACAGGACATGACAGATATGCAATAGTGAATGACTATGACCCCGGTTCATATCCACACTAAGTGAAGCTATTTAACCAGTTTAAGTGAACGTCTGTTCGTCCAAGGTATTCTGTTATAAACCATCATCCCGTGAAACGGTACACAAATCTCTTTGTTCTGACTTTATGACTGACTGTAAGCATGAACGATTATCTTAGGCACACGGCTGAAAAAGTAGGTTTCAGTGATCAACTTAAGCTTTAGTTTAGCTGGTAGATGGTTATGTCCTTAGTCAGCGGATTTGAGAGGAACACACGTGTTTCTCTAACACTTGGCTTGTAACTGACATGGTACCTGCAAAGTGTGCAGTAAACCGATTTTTGGGGCCATATTTGAAAGTGTGCTGGCAAGTAAGTTGAATACATCTCCAACGAAGCCTAATCGTAGGTGTATCGGATAGCTGGCCTTAGAGCACGGACAGCATTGCGTTGGTGTTTAAGTGGAAGCTAATCGTAGAATGTTTGTTCGAATAATGTTGAACTTCGTTTACTCTCAAGAAGTTTCGCCTAGTAGCCAGCATGTTGAGAAAGAACTATTTCATCAATCAGGCAAAAAACGGACGACATGTAAATAACCGGGAATTAAACGTGTAAACCACAACACATATTTGTTAACAAGTTAAATTTCAAATCCCAGTTGACTCTGGTTCCAAACTGAAGGTAACACACTGTCGATAATATATGTCCTAAAAAACAGTTATCCGGGAATAGTTACATACCTAGGTTACATTCAAATCTATTAGTCAAAGTCTACGTCATTGTAACCATACAACATTGTATTATGTTCGATAAGGTTTTGCCGTCTAAATGATCCCCGCTTTCGGTATTCCTGTGGGCCTCCACGAAATAAAATTTAAGCCGAGGGTATTCACTTGAAGTAATGTGTTTCGTGGATTTTTCATATCCTTGTAATAAACGTGAAACATGAATGTTTTAGTGCCAATATTTTTCACAAAGCGTATGTCATATCGAAGTGGACTGATTCCATGCAAACTGCTACCCGTGCGTAACGCAAAGGTGTCTCCGTCGTCAGCGCTTACCAAATTGTTCATTATATTTTGTCATCACTGGATTTCTATACTAACCGACGTAGAAACAAAATGCGGCCAAATGGACAAGCTGACGTGCTAGACTGTGTCTCAACAAACTGGTATGCTGTATACCTTCTAGAACACTGCAACCGTTGTCTGCACAGTGCCATCACGTGTAAGCAAATACAAAATTTCCGTTGCGGATAAGTCATCAATCAAAAGATTATATTATTTACAAGCGGCTTGAAATGAAAAGAACGCAGTCGATACTCAATGCCGGATACTTTCGCATTCACTGGCACTATGTACATAACTGTGGACCAATATATATCACACTGTGCTCATACGTATTTCTGCTGCTGCCACGAGTATTTAAATTTCTCCTTGTTCTGTATCATCCGCTCAACATGACAGTGACAGACACAGGCTACTCGTACATCATAACAGAAAGAAGCAGAAAGAACCATTGGCTGATCTAACGAACTTCTAAACGTTTTGTTTACATTTGTAAAGCTATTGGTGTGGAGCATCGCTCATATGTCCCTGTGGCCAGCTAATGCAGGTCGTTTTAAGGTGGATTTCACAACTTAGCTGCAAACAAGTATACTCAAAATGACCCATACCCAGTCCATCGCGAAAGCGTTCTGTTTGCTTGGTTTGTGGAGTACAACTATGTAGGCAAGTACACTGTAGTCACATCAACTGAACAGGCCATAGACTAAGTTCCAACATCATGTCTAAATCCAACTTGTTTTTACAAGAACAACGTGTGAAGATTGCTCTGTGGTGATTTCGTGTATCTCAGTGTACAAACAGTTATGTAGTCAGTGAATAAATAATTAGTATTGGCCAGGAATCGCACTCCCAAAATTGGTTCCGGAGAGAGATGTACCTGGTGCAGTTTTCCATAAACAATTTTCTTGGGTTTACTGACGGCTTAATTGCGAAATTTCAAACCCACTGTCAACAATCTGCGTATTTGTCAAGAATTTCTATTGGACTAGGGTGTCACTTTTCATGGAATAGTCCAGGATAAAAGAACAACATGTACTTCCTATGTTTCATGGATGTCTAAACTCTTTAACCGAAGATGCCTTGCGAAGCCTGTCTGAAAGCAACCCAGCTGCATTTTTCAAGCTGATCATCAGACTTACTAATTTTACTTTGCGATTTTAAAAAAACAGCTACTTAAAAACAGCGTTTTCAGAAACACAAGTTAGTAAAAGCAAAGAAACGCATATAAGGTGTGTATCCATAAGTTGACTTTCACTCTGACTAGAACCCTAATCAATATTTTCCCAAACGTGTAATAAAACTGAGAAATCCTGTATCACACTGACAGCAAATGCATTCCTATATCTGGATTATTTACGCAGAGAAAAACTGTGTAACACGCGCAGACGTATTTACAAAATAAAAAGGTTGAACAGTAAGATTTTTCCGAAAGTTTCATAAAATAGACATCAGCAAAACAAAGCAAACTTTTTTCGTCCCACACTCATAAACACTGAAATCTGGGGTGGATTAAGGAGATTAAAGTAGATTTGAATGAAATGAAGCCACCAACTCCCAAAGGTTTCCAAGTGCGTGCAGGCCTACACTACGAGCTGTCCACGGGATCGACTTGAGGTCCTAATATGTCACATTAATTTTTGTCATTTCAGAAGCTGTTTGTGAGTAATCATCTTGCTGGTACGCTTAACATCCAATAGGCATCAGGTGTAATAACAAAACCAAATAGTGTGATCGTTTGCCAATAAGGAACTTTGTGCAATACTTCGCTTCAGGCAAGATAATTCGCATTCTCAGTTCAATTAGAGACGGCTTGTTTCTTCAATAGGCTATCCCTGGACGGATATAAATTGTACACTATTCACTCACGTTAAAATTAATGGTAATAAAAACTTCTCTGTCAGGTTTTTGTCTCATCACTGAAGATCGCCATCTTCCACTCACCTGTCCGCCTAGTGTTCGTTGGGCTATCCGACAAGCATTCAACCTTGGAAACTTCTGATTATTCGGCTGACCAGAAATGACGTGTTCTTTAAGATTTTATAAACGGTTGGTCTGTAACGAATGGCATCTAACACCTAGTCCGCATTTCTGTATACATTAAGTGTACCACCAAATGACGTCTGCACAGTTATCTTTTATGTGTTAGATAAGTAAACACACTAGTCATCGCCTCGTTTGTACGTATCGTGCTCATCCGTGACACAAAGAACAGGATGTACCGATAATCTATACCATGCCATTCACTATGCAATATCCAAACAGCTCAGTTGCATTTCACTAAGCGTCAAACTATCCCCACTCTCAAGTATAGCAAACCGTGTTTCCGTGGCTATGTGTCTCAACGCGCAATGGGTTCAACGCTAATCAGAACCATATGCGGTTCGCAAGTTGATGGTGATCGTGTGACATTTGACATGGGCTTGTTTACCAGTATACTAGCGAAATTCGATCGAAACTCAACATCTCAAAACTTGGAGTTAAATACCCATTCTGGAGAGCCATAACTCACTTCAGATCAAGGTAACGGTAACGACATTTCTCGATTAATTACACTAGTTTGGTTTTCAGTCAGATGCTGAAAACTGGTGATTCATACCACATGCCTCGTGCAGTCAGATACGCTTTCAAAATTATTACTCCGTGCAAAACATACATTTGCTTAAAAACGCTGTCTTTATAACAAGTGAAACAGTACAAAATGAACACCACTCAACCGATATGCTAAAATATCAGCTTTCTTCACTTGAGTGCGTTTGACGTAAACATCGTTGTTATAATTCATCATTCTTGTTCAAAATTTGAGCTGATCAACGGAGCTTGGTATTCTAAATCGACCACATCGAGCCATATTCACGCACTTCATTTCATTGTTCACAATCGACTTCGTTCAAAGTTTGAACATGGTGACTCGGCTACATTTAGTATCATTGAGGCAAGTATTTTTTTAATTGTCGCTCATAAGCAGCAGGGGCGCAGTTGTGATTTACGTCTCGGTAAAAATATGCACCCAAAATGAACTTTTATCTACCTGTCAAAAGTATGGACCTGCAAGAGGACTACCTGATTCCTAAAAGCTGTTACCAACTGTGAGAACCGATATCCGACCAACAGCAATTAGAATACAGATTTAAACCCAGTAAAGAGAACCAAACCCAACATTCTAGCAAATTCTGTAACTTCAACTGAACAGATTAACCCGAACCATGGGGCCATCGGTTGGAGTAAACAGATATGTAATTGTGGCTCCTCTGGAAAGGATCAAGCGATCCCAGCTTTACTCACAATGGAATATGGTATAGTATTTGGACGTGATTATTTGATCGTGCTTATTGTGTGATCACTGACGTAGTGGGTAGTGCTGTTCTGTCCCAAGATTGTGGACCGGCATACAAATACCAATCACTCCTGGCAAGCTCCACTTAGGAAAAAAATTGAAGGTTAATGTTATATCTGATCATAAGCCAGCTTAGAGGTCTCCGTGGAGTAGGAGATCTGCAACCTACCGTTAGTAGTATTTTGATGATAATCGCGTTGACCTCGCCCTTTATGCAAGTGAACTCCACCTGGACTCTATTCGAATAAACAGCAGTTGTGAAGATAGAATGTGTAAACATCGAGTGAGTTGTGACATTACTTAATTTAGTACAATTGTGGTGTTTAATTCAAGGGCAGCAGCATGCACGGCTTGACAGTAATGTCAGCCAGGTCAAGCAATACGCATAAAGTCTTCGCTAGGGTGGTTTTCTGTTATGTTAACAATTGCAGGTGGCCTCATCGTGTTTCCAGCATTGACTACAACTTTCGACTAACGAAGTACAGACGAACAGTATTCCTTGATTTGTGTATCCGTGAAAAATTTTGTACAGCATTTGGTGCACCGCGCTCATTTTTCCAATCAAGAGCTGACCCATACCACTGTAATAGGGACATCCAGTTTATTTTAGGCTGTTCATTTTGCATTTTTGCACAGTTTGCCTACTGAACTAGCAGAGACATTTTGTCACTTCTAGCGGGGAAGTTGTTGTTGATGATTTGCTCAAGTTACCAGACAGTTAACGTGGATGTTCAGAGCTTGGTAGGTGGTTTCCGAAATTGGGTTCTTCATTAGTGAACTGCCAAACCAGTCTGATCGTAGGTCCATTTGATAAAAAGCCTTGTTTCATTTCGTTCCGTCGTGCTCGGTTCAGGTCTTTTTCAGCTACGGAAGCAAAAATACAGAACATGTTAACCAGAGATTTATGTCAGACCAACTCTGTAAGAAAGCGCGTAAAATCGGGCACAGTCATAATCTACTTTACTGGTCAGTAATCATATATTCATAGAGAGGATAATCGCAACGAGTTTGAGTGAATTGTACGTCTGGGGTGGTCTATGGTGTGCATAACACCACAGATATACCTTGATTCCGTGTGAACGAAACATTTCCAACCCAGAAAAACAGACTTGCTATGTTGTCCCGCCAGTAAAATTAGATCAGTATTATCACTGTGTAAATAAGGAAGTCAAAAGATTGCACAGAAAATGGTTTCTACACAACACCCTCCCCCACATTTTACTAACCGCTGCCAAGTCAGTAACAGAAATTATCAGGAATGCCATAGTAAATCTCTTAACCTAACTCCTAAACTTTATTTACTCATAGGGCGATGATATAGCCAGCCCGATTGTTTTAAAGTTTCAATATCGGGCTGTATAAAACAAAAGTCTATAAACCAAAGTTACAAGATTGAATGACACGTCATGATTTCACAACATTTCTTCTATTAGAAACACAATGACAAGTGTTTCCAGTAGCTGACAAAAAAATGCTATTGAGAAGCAGTGGACAGAAATTTCAGCGAAAAGATCTTATACGAAACGAAGTTTGAAGTATGCAGTTCTCCGAAAAAAAGTGCTAGAGCGAAACGTACATAACTTCAGTTATGCTGATACTCAGTTTACATTTATCAATCGACAGTGTGAACAATGCAAATCATTAACTTCAGACAAGAAGAGAGCTATGGAATGGAAACGCTTACACTCACATCAAGTATTGTGTCATTAACACACCGATTAACCGACGACCTGATTCAAACATTTCTGTGCGCACAACGCCGGCTGGTGAGTTCTGATCAACACAGTTTCGCTTAAGGCTGTTGGCTTCTGGTTCAGATTACGTAGCGATATTTTGAATGAGCTTTAGCATAACGAATCGATACTCCTCTCAACGAGTGACAGAACACGTCCCGACAAAACAAACTCAAACAGATGAATGCGTAGATAGCACACCTACATACTCGCTTCCTAGACTGGTCGTGACGACAAGTGACCGAGTTGGCTCGTTTAGCCCATTCAGAACCGAGAGCTACCGGCCGTTGACGAAGTTAGGTTGAGCAACCGGTATTGTATGCGCAAAATTGTTGGAAGCAACCAATGCGGTTGTTGTGATGTTGATAACAACACCTCTTGTGGATGTGTGCGTGTCCATTCTCCGTCTGTCCATTTTTAGACCGTGTATAACCAACATGTCTTACTTTTGTGGCCAATTACAGTAAACGAAAAACTGTCATACCGTAACATACGTCTTCTTTATGCTCTGGTGAAAATGTGTTCTCAAAAGATGGCTGCAATACAGCCACCTCTGGTTGATATGATGTATTCTGCCCGATGCACTTAATCGAACGAACACTCCATCTTTCGCCGCTTTTCCGTGTTAAGTACAAGATAATATACGCTGATCTCATCGTTCCTGCTCTCGATGACTTTTCCTAAAATAAGACCCCCTCTTGCTTTCAAGTTGGAGCCATGTCATATAAAATGTTTGGATTCCACAATTGTTCCAAACATGTTTATCGAGAACGACCATTTGGGTCACAGTTGGGAGCACATTCTATCTTGGAACGCTATAATCCAACTTGGACGGGAGCACTCGTACTGTAGGTGACAGAACCGTCTTCATTCATTATACTGAATTATGTTAGATTCAACCACTCGGAAGTTTTCCACATTTCACACCCTGTATAATTTTTTAGGTTATAACTCATTCGCGAGTTAGTTATGTTGTGTATCACAGACTCGATGAAATTTGTAGATCAGTAATGATGATATGAGCGCCTCCCGGAATTGTCTGCTTCAAGCACCTAGATTACATCATAGGTTTATAAGTTAACTTGGAGCTCATAGAATCGAAACGCACAGGTTAGCCAACATTTAATTTGCCATTCATACGAAGGAGTACTGTGAGGTGGAGTGGATTAACCAGTAACAGAACAAACCGTCGCCTGATATAACATTCACGCTCAGCCATGTCGTGTATACTGATTGCTGATTTTGACATTCGTTCTCCATTGTCCGATTTTGCAGGCGCCGCCTTAAAGCACTCAATCGCAACAGCATTGACTGGAAACTTGATAAGTAACTGGAGAACGTTACATACAACAAACCCAATTGAAAAAAAGTCAAAATAGCAGATCCTCAGAGTTCAAATCAACTGATATACGGATACTTAGTTACTTTCGAAGTAAAACAAAGATTGTGCGGTTGTCAACCTACACATGTAAGTTAAGTACACTTTTTTCACCTAAGGCAGACTAAACTGACAAACGCCAAAATAAGTGAGTGATGGGTGACTTGAAAACAGTGCTTCCTCTGATTTTTAGATGTCTGTTAGTAAGTAGGTCTTTTTGAGCTTTCCAACATTTAGCTGGAGGCAGTCATGGATGGAGTATTAACCAATCATACATTGAAACTTTTTAAAATTTACAGCAACAAATTAAGGCATATAAAATAACATATTGATGGCCTGATTCAATCATGGTTATATATAAAAGTGTATTGTGATCTGGATATTATTTTATTGTGGTATTTTGTGTTTACAATCATGAACAGACAGTCCAATGAAGTGAACTACAGTTGGAATAGGTTTCAACCCGAGATGATTGCTTACCATTTGGATTACGCCGTTCATCCGGTCTTCTCCAGCTCTTCCTATAATCTAAATAGAATTTTGAGGATTTCGTTTATTTCAAAGTGAACACCACCAATATTCGATTACAATGTCTGCATATGCCTTCCGACCGGCCCACTCTGTAAGGAAGCATTGGGCTCGAGCTTCGTTCTTATTAGTTCTCACCGCTAATGCAATCGGGATGATCGAATAGTCTGAATACTATTCAAACGAGGTTGCGGCTGTGTTCAAGTATGTGTGGTTTTAGTGGCGTTGTGGTTAAGACGGTAGCTTCACAAACACGAGGGTCGAAGTGCAAACTGCAGCTCGGACAAGGATATATACTACTGATCAACTGTAATAAGAACGAAACTCGACTCTAGTGATTCCTTATGGAAAGGACTGGCCAAATGGCTTAGCTGAGTGTAAGAACTGTGATTAACTGTGGGTGGTGTTCGGTTTGAAATCTTCCTATAATGTTAGGATATTTTTTCTCGACAACTACTTAAAATACACACTCACTTGTCTAATTGATTACTACATACTATGAGTGTTGTTTCGATTAATGTATCTGTTTTCTGCCTTCAGTAAGTTCACTCATAAATCCATACCTGAACGTGACTCGGTGTTCACTTATAAATACAGCAGCCAGCCGGCGTCCAGAAAAACGGTGTTTATTAATATGACCTATAAAGCGATAGTCGTTAGGTTAAGTTTATTTCAGATTACCGGAATCTAGCTAATCCGAACGAGGATTAAACTGTCTGTGGATTGTCGGTTTCGGACTGAACCTCATAAATGGTTACTGACGTGTTCTTCGATTGTATGCTTTTTGTCCAGTGTGGTTGTTTACGTGTCTACTACAGTAAGCTGATCAAAAGTAGGACAGTTGTCGACTTCCTTTACTCTGTTAATATAAAGCCAAGATATTTCGACGTTTATCTCTTAAACTGATCACCAGTTCAGACTGTTGAAAACAAGCGTCCAAATCAGTTTAACAGTTTTGCATATCGTTGACTCGAATGACGATTTAATGAATGCTTTCTCTGAGTGCAAAATTACAAACAACGAAATTTGGATGAAGAAACAAACGGGAACCGTTCGTTGAATCGGTTGACAAGTTGAACGGATTGTGGGTTACAATGTTTGTCACAGCGCATCCACTTTGTTACAGTGTCAGCTGTGTCTGTACGTTCGAATCAAATTTCTGTTTGCGATTCGCACCGTACTTCATTGAGTGCACACGATTGAAAACAGCACGTCAATCAGTACTGCTGAGCTGCGGGTTGATAAAAAAACAACTTATTATTTGGGGAGGTTTCTAAAAACAGTTAACCGTTTTGACAAAATTAACAGGCAGTGAACGAACGCACTAACCAGACACATACTTGTTCAAGCTTACGATAGAAAAGATTGATATAACTTTTTAAAATATATTAAAATACTTAGCACATACCCGGTGCGTGTATTCAAAGTGACTGAGTTGATTGCCAACGGAAATATCATGGTCTGCAAACAAGAAAGCATGTTGCTGTGAACCACGTTGTTAACCAGGGCATTAGTTACAAGGAAACCACCTGGTTTGTGGCTAGTGATCACCGGGTTTGTTACAACAAAAATAAGTAGGTTTATGTGGTCAGGCTAGGTCTTATAAGTATAATAGCACTAGGTCATTTTTGTATCCCACAACATCAAACAAATGTTTCCATATTTGTATATGTATATGTACACAAACATGCGTGCACAAATAAACAGAAGTAGACAAACAGGTATACCTATATAATTGAAGTATACCGATAAAGTGGCCTAATTACTTTATGTTTAATGGTCAAACTTCGCAGTGGACACAAGATTGTTTTCGTGGTTTTCGGTATTCATCATATATAAGTATGCGGTACAATTAGCAAATGGGTTATCAGATATACACTTCAGCACCTGCCGCTCTTAATATAAGATGTCTGGTCAAAGTCCATTGGGTGTGCATATTACGCGAGCGGCAACAAACACGAAACTAGAACTCTTTCCGACGAATTGTGACCACTAAATGCAAACTACATTTTCCAAGTTAACTTATAAACCTATGATGTAATCTAGGTGCTTGAAGCAGACAATTCCGGGAGGCGCTCATATCATCATTACTGATCTACAAATTTCATCGAGTCTGTGATACACAACATAACTAACTCGCGAATGAGTTATAACCTAAAAAATTATACAGGGTGTGAAATGTGGAAAACTTCCGAGTGGTTGAATCTAACATAATTCAGTATAATGAATGAAGACGGTTCTGTCACCTACAGTACGAGTGCTCCCGTCCAAGTTGGATTATAGCGTTCCAAGATAGAATGTGCTCCCAACTGTGACCCAAATGGTCGTTCTCGATAAACATGTTTGGAACAATTGTGGAATCCAAACATTTTATATGACATGGCTCCAACTTGAAAGCAAGAGGGGGTCTTATTTTAGGAAAAGTCATCGAGAGCAGGAACGATGAGATCAGCGTATATTATCTTGTACTTAACACGGAAAAGCGGCGAAAGATGGAGTGTTCGTTCGATTAAGTGCATCGGGCAGAATACATCATATCAACCAGAGGTGGCTGTATTGCAGCCATCTTTTGAGAACACATTTTCACCAGAGCATAAAGAAGACGTATGTTACGGTATGACAGTTTTTCGTTTACTGTAATTGGCCACAAAAGTAAGACATGTTGGTTATACACGGTCTAAAAATGGACAGACGGAGAATGGACACGCACACATCCACAAGAGGTGTTGTTATCAACATCACAACAACCGCATTGGTTGCTTCCAACAATTTTGCGCATACAATACCGGTTGCTCAACCTAACTTCGTCAACGGCCGGTAGCTCTCGGTTCTGAATGGGCTAAACGAGCCAACTCGGTCACTTGTCGTCACGACCAGTCTAGGAAGCGAGTATGTAGGTGTGCTATCTACGCATTCATCTGTTTGAGTTTGTTTTGTCGGGACGTGTTCTGTCACTCGTTGAGAGGAGTATCGATTCGTTATGCTAAAGCTCATTCAAAATATCGCTACGTAATCTGAACCAGAAGCCAACAGCCTTAAGCGAAACTGTGTTGATCAGAACTCACCAGCCGGCGTTGTGCGCACAGAAATGTTTGAATCAGGTCGTCGGTTAATCGGTGTGTTAATGACACAATACTTGATGTGAGTGTAAGCGTTTCCATTCCATAGCTCTCTTCTTGTCTGAAGTTAATGATTTGCATTGTTCGCGCTCTCGACTGGTCGTGCAACAGATCCTTCGAAATGAAATATAACATGACCTCTTAAGTTGGAGAGCATGTGTCCTTTTTTTCGTAAGTCTCCTTTCAACAGGATAATCCCGATTTCAAGTACTGTGGTTTTCAGTTTTGTGGCTATGTTCGCTTATCATCGTTGATTATTAGCCTAAAAGCATCACATCTCAATGTTTCTTCAAAAGTTACTTACAATATTATTGCTCAATAGTACAGGTAACTTTCGTAACCGAAATCACTAACCAATGTTATACAATCGAACTCAGTGGATTTCGTGTGTCCTCTGAACATACGATATACGCTAACCGTCATGTTGATGCATGACTTTTCGTATCATGATTTCCAATGCTCTCAAGCAACGACACGGACTGTTTATCAGGAAATGTTGACAAACATCCCTGGTTCTGGTTCAGCTTCTGTCTAGCTATGAGCAGACACAAAATGACCAAACCACTCGACGCCCCTTTCATTATCAGTTTATTATTCTTGCAAAAACTCCAGGCCTAGCTTCAGACACCGTTCATAAAAAACAGAATTAAACAGGTCTGTGTTGAACACCTCGAAACCTACAGTGTAAAAATCTTAGTAATTGTTCATTTACGAATGAATTACAGAAAGCTAACAAATGGACATACAGCTATTCGTTCCGCGAGCAACTGGACATCAGATTACACGCTTCATCCTTGAATAATTTAATGAGGTAAAGGTGGCCCGAGCAAGTTTGAGACAAGTAAACCTCTAAGTTGCGAGCTAGTCTGTTGTTCGTTAGATGATTTGTTCCATGGTATTCACTTTGGTGTAAACAGTTTATCCCCTTCAGCCGTAGAGAATTTTTTGGAATAGTCAATGATAAATTACGTTCTTCTGCGCCGAACATGCTCCATTTAGTCATACTCTTATTATGTTTCTCTTCCTGACATATTTGATGGTAGTAGAGTCGGCAACAACTGGGTATTTGACTCATAACCAGAAGGGTTACTGGTTTGAACCTTGATCAGACTGCTTTCACTTCGTGAATTCATTAGGATTTAAAACCGATCGTCGGATACTTGTTCTGGGCACTATTGTCGACTTTAGTATTTATGATTATAGATAGTGGAGGCTGGAAACGCGGTGAACTGAATCGGTTAATACCAACTAGATGCGGCTGAAAGTTCTGCTCCCCTGCTATTACTTCCCTTCATCTAGTGCACTTGAGAGCCTCCGTTTCCGATGTAGTTCAAACCATTGTCACTTAATCAGTCTGAACACGAATAAGACCTGTTGTGGAATGTCTGTATGACGATATTCCCTTCAGAACATTGCTTGGTTGTAACTTTAGATCACTGCAAACATCGACCGCTGAAAACCGGAGATGGGCTGTCTGCATTCACATCAAAAAAGTGATTGTAAATCATTTTTCAAGTTACAAGAATATTTTTGTTTATTCTCCAAACTGCTTCTTTTTAGACAAAACCGCTAGTTTTGTGACATTTACCACCAACTGAACATACGATACTTTTTGTGTCGGGGAGAAGTGTGATACCCTTAATTATAGTGTACACGCACCTGAATGAAACAGCCATAAACTGGATGGACACCACATATCGTAGAAATAAAACAACTCCATTGATCTACAGGTCTCCGACGGATGTTCACAGTTTTAAACCTACTACCTCTATAATTACGTCGTGTTAACCTATAATGTCATACCAGTGTCTACTCTGACCGTCTACTGAAATTTGTCAAAAGGTGAACAAACATAACGTATTTGATGTATCTAGTGAACGTATCTCGACATCGAAACGTTGAGAGATTTACCTGATGCAACTCGTGCGGGGAGCGTTAGAACTCGAAACATTGTGTTCAGCGTTATTCCGGTAGAAAATGTGGTAAACATTTGTACGAATAGCATAGCACTGTAATGTACTCTGACACGAGGTTACCGAGCTTTCCCCCAAAGTCATTTAACCTCACCTTGATATCGCAGTATAGTGTTCAAATAGACAACTCAAAACAAAATAAACATTCTGTCGTTATCGTCTTTGCTTAGTGAACGAATGTTATCCTTGACCACACACACTTGGCCAGTTCATAAAAAGTTCTTTTCGTCCAAAATTTCCCTCTCTTTTTTCTTCCTATTGATCTCTCTTATTCTGTCAAGGTTACTCTCTGAGTCAGTATAGAACATTTTCAGTTTCACGTTGCTGTCTTATGACATAATTACCACTACATAATCCACATGGGCCAATGGTTACGGCACCTCCTGTCCACGATAATGTCATGGATTCTAGCTTATGCTAACTTGTTTGACCATGTGTGGGCTCGACAAGCATGGTCATATCAGTCAGATTGGGCATCCGGAGTAGCTGATTTTTATAAACTCTTAATAACATCAGGATGCCATGACAAAATGAATGAGGTATTGATTCAGTGAGACATCACTGATGATCAACTCATCACCCATACGGTTGCAATCGTATGCTGACTAATTGAGACATGTGAGGAATTTTTTTGATGGAAGGCTTCTAACCAATGTTGAATTAAGACATATATCGCGGATTGTTAACATTCTGTCCCCTCTTTCCTTCCGCAAACGTGAAACACCAAGTTACACAACAAACGAAGTCGCTAACACTGGGGTTGACACCAAATAAGATAGATAGCCTACCTGTATCAGTGATTAGAGCCATATGGCAATTATGGTGTAAAATTATCTGTAAAATTAAAAGCGACTTTGAATTCAAATTGGGCAGTAAAACCTTGGACGACGTGAACGGGCAAACGACTTATACCTACATTGTAGGTTGCAATGAATGAACGTGGATTTCCGTTTTTCATGTTTCTTTGCCGCAAAAAAACCTTTTATAATGACAATATTAGCATGACTTTGACATATACAAATCAAATGCTTCGGGATCCTTATAAAACATCGTTTTGAGATCAATTTTTCAGGATAATAAGAAAAATGCTATGATATGTAAACTGAACACAATTAACACATGTTACCCTCTTTCATATTCAGGTTGATGGTTCATCCTGTTGGCTCCTGTTGCCACTCGCTAGTAGTACGTACGCCTCCGAAAGTCAGGTTTGAAAGTCTGGCCACGTTCTTTATCAAGGTAGCTGTGTTGATCGCGTTTTCATTAGCCTCATGTCAGGCATGATCGGAACATCAAATCTGAAGGCTCAGCTAAATTGGCGTGCAAATATTGTTCAGGTTTCTTGGTTATTTCAATATGAGGCAGTTATTCCCTGTTCATTCTAACCAGTAACCTCGCGATAACGATTTTTCGGTCAAGTTGAGATCTTCTATTTTACCTAATTTGCTGAAAAATATTCTGACTGTTAACGGGTGGACGGGAGCAATTTCTTTTGCTGATGAGCACTAACAAACTCAACCCTAAGTAATCACACGTCAGATCATAGCAAAACGCAAACCACTCAAACCGCATGAGCTCTTGAGGTTCGAGCACATAAAACGAAATCGTAGTGTGTACACAAAACATCGACATTTTATAGGTCCACATATGTCAATTTCATCTACATTAACCATCATCTTTAGCAATGTGTTGTTGAACGGAACAGATGAATGAGTATCAGAACACAGAGCATCGAGACAATGTTTACTTATCACTGGTTCGATTCGATTTAACATAAAGGAATTAACCCATATTTACGTTGTTGCCTGTTGAGATTTGTTGTGTGTCAGCTGAGTTTAGGTTGGATTGAGCGTGTAGAGAGGAATGTGTTACCGGTCACCGATAAAAGTTTCCTCTTTCAAACGGTAACTGCTTACTGGCAATCCATGCTTTGCCGTTACAGATAGTAAAGTGTACGTGCTCAAAATACAGTCAAAAGAAGAGCCTCGTCATAAAGGTTTGTTGTGTGTATCATGAGTACTGTTTATAACAGACACATATTAACATTGGTGGATTCCAGCTTGAACTGTTTGAAAAATCATGTTGGGAACTCGAGCCCCTGGATCACTCAGTGGATTCCATATGAGAAGGTGGGACAGGTGGATATTAGAGTCAATGTGAAGTTTCCCACCTGTCGGCGTTGTACCGTTATTCATCTGGTAGACCTCTTGCTGCGTGTTGTTTCTGTCGCCAGTTGGAGCCATGATTTTTCGCAGCTGGACCTCATCTAAGTCACACAGTCTGTCTGAAGAACCAAAAAACACCTTTTGTCAAATACATAGTTTAAAAGTCAAATTCCTAAAAACCATCCAGTGCGCCCTTTATACTCGGACCTAGTTAAGGAGTACTATATGTTACGCAAATAATTAGGTGATCCAAACATTCTTCTATAATCACACACATCCCACCTTGCATTTCCCTTTTGTCCTTAACAGTTAACCGCAACAAATTTGCAAGTGTTCAGGTAATTAGTAAGGAAGACATCTTTTAAAGCCCGATTATTTAAGACGGTTTTTCAAGTTTAAATGGCGACATTTCGAAGTGACAGCTGTTATCTTGCAGATCAGTTGTGTTCTGCGTCTGTTCCGAAATCTTTACGCTGTAATCGTAATCACGATTAATAAAATAAGAAACTTGGAGAGTGGAATAACTTGGATTATCATCACAAATTGTTGAGGATGAGAAGCAGTTGTTTATGATTATGCGATCCGTATAAGACCAAACAGATGAATACATCTGAACAATCAACTTTAAACTTATATTTCCAAAAAATGTTTTTGGGTATCAGAAAATTTACTCCGGTTCACTGGCTCATGAGGAGTAATGTGATGACCGTTTTCCATGTGATGTAATCATTACTTTTGTTACAGCTACTTAAACAGTCATGGTGTATTGTTTTTCTAGACGGACAACATAATTATGCGTTATCTGCCAGACACAATAAGCAGCTTGCAATGTCGACAGTAGTACAACAATAGCTGAGATAGTATGCACATGGACATCACATTCAGAAGTATTTGTTATTTCATCGAATACCTGTCAAGTTATAAATCATTGTGGACACATTTAAACAGACATCAAGCTTACGGATAGTATATCACATCCACTGATATAGGTTTTCGGATGCATCTCTGTCAGGTACAACAGAAACTTAGGTACATACTCAAATGTTTAGTAGTGTCAGTTTCTTTTTTATAAAGGAACTATTCAACATGAAATTCAACGGTGTTATAAATACCAGTCACATCAATCGTGTCTCGCACTGAAGTACGCAAGCATCGTCCGAATTTACTTGATATAACAAATAATTACTATTACATAGCAAGTCAACTTAATGTTTTTTCAGTTATGCCCAGTGAAATCAAGTTACGCTTTTGCAAGACCATCGTCAAACGCAGCTTGCGTTCAATTTTCTTCCACACAAAATGGAATTTGTGGCGTTAATTTACACGGATTGATATAATCTTGTAGTTTTGATATACCTGGCCATGACAGAATACTGTAAGTGTTCAAGCTAGTTGTTCGTCTTTGTGACACAAAAGCGTGCTATGTGACATAAACAACCGTGTTCATATTGAGCATTTCATCACAAAAACTTCAAGTTAAACTATACTACGTTCACTTCGAGGTCAACATGTTTGGTAAGAATTTAAGTGAACAACTTCTTAACGTCATTTCTTTTGCTTGTCTTGTTCCATAAATTCATGAAAACGGTTGATTCCGAAATTCTTTGTCGCGAGCAAAAATAGACAAAAAATCCGATATTATAAAGAACAAACCAAGAATAAGGTGTATTTATCTTATCATTTAACTAACCCGGGTCATTTGTGTTCTTGTATCTTACTGTTTTATTATACACGGAACTTTTACTCGTGGCACACAGACACATCATTTTTATTCATACAGAATTTTGGGTGGCATTTAAATGTAGGCCAACATATAAGCTAAGTAATGTCAGATGGTTATCGGTTAGCAAGCAAATGAAAGCGGAATTGACGGTTTTTCATCTAATGAACAGTTCGATTACGACATATCAATTTTAATTATACACATGCTTCCATCGGGATTCACCCACAGTTAACATGTATGTTTTGATTTCACCTAGAAGTATCACCTATCCGTAATTGTTGTCACTGCTTGGTAAAACCGAACGAGTTTCTTCCTATCACCTGTCAAATCCCATGTCACATTTGCAATCCGTTTTGATGCACAAGTTAGTGTTGGTCAGTTAATGTTTTACGATAAACATTTCACAGCGCTAAGGTTTCGATCACCAATCTAACTTGCATGACCGTACTTTACTTTTCCCGTATACAAATATTAACCGGTTAACTTATCTTAGCTTGGACAGCAAACTATTTGGATCAAGCAGATCAAATATATATACTTACACTGGCCTAGTTTTGTCAAACGGTATCTATGGCAAGATTAGACAAGACCGAACATCAGACCACAGTGATGCTCTGGAACAATAGCCAGCGAATTAGGGACACAATCTAGGATGTTGGTCATATTGGTAACATACATGAAGATAAATTGTTGGCGGGAACAACACTGATGTACCGGTGTTTCAAAAGCTTCAGTGTACTCTCTGAAAGTATGTCACCAGACAATACGTCAGTAACAACAATCCGGGTTATTTAGCTTGAACATCTCTGAAGGTCATGCGCTGAAGGATCCTCGTTTGTAGATACCAGATATTACACTTGATTATTCAGATCCAGCCGACAGAAGTACAAAGTGGGCAATATGAGAGGAATGATGAGTAGTCGATGATTTGATCGAGTTGGAATGAACTTCACTTACATCTTGCTGCAGATTCGGTTTTTACGTACACTTTCAAAAAAAGAGCTAGCTGAAAAGCCCATCTGAATTCGAAAACCGACTTTGATTCTGAATGATATTCAATCTGATTATAAGACAATTCGGACGCATAAGGCTGTCTAAAAATAGCATATCAAGGTATAGTCCATCCTTTCACTAAGTGGAACAGTGTTTGAAACGCGATGTGTTTATAACTGTAAGTACCGTGCAAAATGCAAGTTTTGATATTCCTTATTAAAGTATGAAGAATGTTAGACTCTTCGACGTACATTTTAAAATTCAGTTAACTTTTAGCCATGAATTCTAAATCTGGAGGCCGCAATCAGTCTTCACAAGCTTATCTCATACATTTTTCACAAAAGTATTGTAGACAAGCGCAGTCTCACTATTAACATCTCTGCGAGCACTGTTCAGTCGGAGTTGCATGCATGATAGTCGTTTCATGTCACTTCAGCACAGTGAGATTACGTGCACTGTAAAAGTGTTGACTGCGTATATCACTTAAGTTTGGTGTCATATGCACAGATTGCTCAGTTTTACGAAAGTCAGCTACAAAGAACAAGTTCGGACTTCATGGTTATTACTTTCCATAGTGATTTTCGATGGTCCAAAATACTGCTTCAGCAGTTACTGAAACACATCAGTAGAGGTTTGTACACTTCAATAACAGTGCACCTTCTTCCTTCAAAGATGAGTGGTTTGCTGTGGTCGGAATAAAGTTGTTCAGGCAGTTCTAGGGACGGAAATGCTCATTTGTTTTAAACGAAGAACAAGTTATAGGTTCATAAACGGGTTAGATTTCGAAAGAGCATGTGTGTTTGTTTCTGTGCTGGGGAAGCATTTGTGTCCGGCGGTTTACAAATATAAATGGCTAGCGAATGGAAGTTAATAAAGGGTAATTTGGCAAGTTTCCATCATGTGAAGTCATATTACACAGCGAGGTACATGTTTAGCAATTATGTAAGTATGGTAACCATAGAATCCGTTTTAATCAAGGATTACACGCAGTCTGTCAGGACGTTTATTAACCTCTTGTTTCGGACAGGACGAAAAGTAACGTTGATGGTTAATCCAGATCAAGCTGGTACCTTACATAATAAATTAATAAGTGACGAACACCTATAATATACACTCAAGTGGATTCTGCGTACGGAACTCCATTGCTAGCAACTGGAATCATACAGACAGTAACGCAAGCAGTTGAATTAAATGGTATGAAATCGAAAAATCGGAGTCTCGTGAAGTTCGTGGATTTAGATTATTCTAGATTGAACACAATACACACTTGTTCACAATGTTCGAGTTTGAACAAGCCTTTCAACCAGCTGACGATATCAATAATCTTACAGCAGACATGACCAAATAGTTGTAGTTGAACGCCCAGTCACAAAGTTCCCTGAATAATGATCAGCCTGCTTGATCGTTTCGAAAGGAGAATAAACAGAACCCTTTTGTTAAATTCATTCGCTAACCTGCTGATCAGGACTTCTCAGTTAGACTGGAGGTGCTGTCTTTATTAAATCAACTGAGAATGATCTAAGTTTTTAATTGAAATTCGTGGATTTAAATTGTTTCAAATTGAGAACCGTCCACATTTGATGACTGAACATCATTTAGGCGGTTTGTGACTGAGCGTTTATATATGATTGATCGGTCACGTCTATTGTTGAGCTAGTGGTGCTGTAGTTAACACGCTAGTCTCATAAACATGAGGGTCGGAGTGCAAACTGCAGTCCTTACTAGAATACGTACTAATTATGAGTTTCAATATGAGTGAAACCCAAGTCTAGTGCTTCCTTTCGAAGTTGGCTGATTGAGAAGGTTATAGAAATGTGAAGGCTGTGATCAGGTGTGGGTTATATTGAGTTTGAACTCCAAGCTTATCATGTTAATAAGAAAGAAGCCAAGAAGGAAAAAAATAACACCGGATAAGTTTACAGTGATTGAGACTGATGACATACTTACTGGTACTGAAAGGCAAGACAAGCAGTGCACTTCAGTTTGTCCCGTGGAGCTTCTACAGGATCATGACACTTTTTAACTTGTCAGATTTGTGTCTTTTAGAGTACACCCTCCGTGGATTGATCTTGTTTGGAAATTTAAAGATAATCAGGGTGGTAAACAGCAGAGCTTCTGCCTATGGACGCAGAACGATGTTATCAGCAAAAGCCAGTGAGATAAATGTCCACTCATTTACACCTCGAGTCTAAATTCAGTCAGACAGGTAGAGAACTGCAAAAATCTAGCGATATCTAATGTTTAGGTGACGGTAAAATGGAATATTTTCACTGTCATGAGTTTTATGATTTCATTCAAACTAAACATACCTTTACCAGTCATAGAGCATACTTTACGACACCGAACCCACAAAAAGGCAGAAATCAGAATTTGCACAGTCGGGCAGATAATGTGCGTGCCTGAAAAAGTTGGTGTCAAAATAGGTAAAGAATGTAGGTTTCAGTTTGCGACCAGATGTTTTGTCGCTTTGTGAAATCTGAAGATGGTGTAGAGATATCAGATAACTTCAATATGCCAAATGCATGTCAGAGCTTGTTGTTCTTTCAGATCTACCATGACAATTCCTTTTCGTGAAAATAAATAGTTCGCTAGCGCTCTCGCCGATTTTTAAAACTGTTTGCCGTGATGCGAATGCCTCCCTGGAAATAATCTTTAAATGCGGATTCACTCTGTTCAAGTAGGCACCAACTTCACGCTAAGTGGTTTGAAACAATCGACTGTTCGTTGTCGTTTGATGCTTCCCGCGCCAGAACGGTAAACGGAGTAACGACGTCCAAGTGATCCTACGAAAAAATTTCAGTTCCGTTTCAACTCAAGTCGGATGTTGAAGATAAAACATACAACTATATCAGCATAGGTTTATTACTTCTGCTTTCGGTTATCGGATCCACAGTCTGGAATCCGTGCTGTCCTGTCCTATATCAGCCTCGTAAGTAATCAACTAGTCCCGTTAAAATGGTTACTGACCCATTCATCACTCGATATGAACTTAGACTTGTTGAAACGGCCCAGCTCATTCTATTGAATATAAAGATGTCTCGGCGAAGAAAAATCTAGTACTAGTGATCAAATAACTTATGCAGTTTAGTTTCTGGCAACTGAAATCGCTCGCTGAAAAAAGACGAGTGTAATCTGAAGCGATCGTTCTGCAAAAGGAGGTAAACAGGGCCAGGTTTGTTATTCAATAAGTGAGTGAAGTTTGGGGTGACTTTAAATATCACTCTGACGGACTCAGTAATGTTTAAACGGACCTGGTCTAGAACATATGAAGTCTACAGGAAGAGCTCAACAGAAGAGACAATTTTCCCTAATGATTTCCACATTATTGAGGATCACAGCAATAGCAGAAGTAAAAGTTCCGTTGCACCTTGTATTATTCTTACATCAAGTTTCTATGAGAAATAATATCAGTGGATTTTTCCAGGAACATGAAATTATCGTGTTTTCTGATTCTTGGAGAAAAAGTGCAATGGAGCAGTTTAAGCGCTATCAGCGGACAATACACGGTCAACTGCTGCGGCAAAATCAACAGATGAGAAAACATGAACCAACGTGTTGAATTATGCAGTTCAGCTACTGTCACCTCTTGGAATGATGGATGGTAATTGAACTAATGAAGTCTTCGTTTGAACTCACTAAGTAAATGTAGTATCGAGCGTTATAATGACCTCTGGTGTAATTGGGGGTATGTTTGTGGCGTCATATAACTGTCTACATTCGGGGTTGACGTTGTAGTATAACTTAAACTTGATTCATAGTTGATAGCAGCCCTAACATTCACAATGATTGTCCACCCAGCCTTTTTGTAAAAGAAGAAACACACTTAAGTACCGCTCTTGTTAGAGTTTTTCGACAGTACACATCCTGACCATGACATCGGTCATGGGACAACCCTTTTGGCCATTGTGCCACTCATTTCAAACTGGGCACGACCGAAGTATAATAGATGAACGTCCAACCACTTTCGACTGTGAGTAATGATAAGATTCCTCGATCGTTTAGACAGGACACAGTTTCTGGTGTAGCCGATAAACCTGTGATTAAGAGTCTTTATCAAGTCGAAGTCCTGGATGTCACTGAGTATGCTTAACAGTATCTTAGAGTACTGAAGAGCACTCCGGGGAATTAGTCGATTTAACTATACCTTGTCCACTTTAAGTTGTCTCAGTACTAACCTCATTTGTTTCGATATGATTTTACGATGTGCCGAGTGAGCTACCGGGACTTCAGCAACCAGCAGGTCTCCATGTGCAGTAAAGTTGAGCAATCGTATTATACTACTCATACCGCGGCTATTCAGTAGCAGGTGCAGAGCATATTTTTTGACATCATACAAGCCACAAGAAGACTGCAGGAAGGATCATCAAAGTGCAACATCGCTTATAACAGTCCCTGCTACTTAATGGAACTGAGCATTGACATCTGTGGCAGCCGAGACTGTCTGAGGCCGAATATCGCGTGCAAATGAGTGGTTTTGTGACAGATCTGGTCTAAATGCTTAACCCATGTACTGCTTTGTCGAATAAATAACCTTTGTGCCATCCGCGTTCTTGGATCACAACACATGGCCAATGTGCAAAAGGGGAAGGTGAAAATCACAGAGAATAATTGGCCCTCACAGAATGAGACGAAGCGGTCCTGTTAGGTGCAGAGAGTAAGAAATGTTAGCTCGCCTGGACCTAGTTATCTGGAACAGCTCAAGTTGATATCGAGACACGCGAAAGCGATATTGTGACATTTTGAACTGCATGAGATATGAAACGACATCCATGTTTAACCAGAAATTCCCTATTTAGATGTACTGACCAGTAACAGCTCGGTATTAGTGCATATACTTACCATGACCGAGATTCGAACTTTGGTCGGTATAGTATATGATTTTGGTAGTCAACCAAGAGTGGACGATGGTGCAAGCTGTGTTTGCCATTCATATCAATGCTTCCATTGGTGAACTGCCTGGGGGCAGTCGACCTGCAGTTTTTGAAGCTTGACAAGCAGGTGAACGAGAAAGATTTACGCAGTTGGTGTTAGTTCAGACAGATTGATGTGCAATGTTAGAGGATTTCTTCGGGCTCGATCAAACGTTGATTAGATAACGGCACATCGTGCATAACAGCACTCTACTGACTGCGTTCACACTCTCCTTGAGATCCAGAAATCACTTGTGGGCGAGTAAATTCACTTAAACTGGAACGTACCGTTATAGAGTCGTCCTCTGTCGCAAGTAGCCTGTTGAAATCCAGTAGATTCCTTGCAGACAATTGTCCGAAACGGACACGGTAGATAGGCGCAGCCAAGAACACGGCGTTCAGATACCTTTTGAGGTCATTATACGGACACATAAAGGTATTCGGCTGCTTGGAAAAAACCCTGTTTACGGCACATTTCGTAACCAGTTAATATTAGGTGGTTAACCTCATGTGACCCACATCTAAATGCAGACCGGCACGCGTCAGTCAGTGTAGGTCAGTGCCCGTGTCTACGGCAGGGGGCATTACTGACTACGTCAACGAGGGCAGAATGGTTCTTTTCTTGTTTTTATCTTCTTAAGTTGATAATATAAATCTACCCTGGTTCTAAAGATACTTTAGTTTTAAACGACAAGGTTAGAAACCTTGTCGTATAGATTGGGTTTCGCATAACTAACAGAGGTTGATGCGTTCTTAACATCGAGAAAATAAGACTCAGAATCAGCATTTTTATTAGGTGGGGTCACAAGAGCTGCCGATTTGTGTCCTCTGTGGTTAACACATACTGATAGCAGACTTGAAAGCCAGAATCATTCACACGTTTGTATAGATGATGTTGCTGCCTGACCTAGGTGAGAGGTACTTACAAAATAATCAATGAAGCAAAATAAGTGGTGCATGTTTATTAGGACTATAGACGAGATGTAAGATGCCTAAAAGTTGGTTAATGCGTCTGAACTTCCTTCGGATGTCACATCAATTAGTCATTTGGAGCCAGCATACCTCAGATTTTCGTCTGAGTTTTCATCCATTGTCTGACAGAACAGGAGCGGAACTCATTCACCGGCCAACCTGCATCATATGTGAAACCTCTCTTGATTCCCACTATCGTTACGAATCACTTTTATCGCAAATCGCATGTTTTGAAAGGATGGCTGACCAGATTATCAGAATAGTTTTACGTCCGGCTAGTCACTGATATGCCACTAACATTCAGTGAACAAACGCAAGACATGTCTATACTCAAAATTAAAGACAAGACTCAGACCTGATTAAATTTCCCACTTTGAAATGGACGGATACCGGTCAATATTTGAAGGGAAAACACAGGTAAGTATTTTAGAGAATTAAGCGACTTTAAAAATTAGCTGGTAACCTGTTGTGCATCAATGGCTTGTAACCTGGTGTAAAATGATTTTTTCTTGGAAGTTGCGGCCGCCTTATAGTTCCACAGGATCAGTGATAGCTGTACGACGATAAACTGATGTGTAAGCAGTCAGCACTAGTGAATATTCACGGCTGGAATGCGGTCGACATCATGCGCCCGTAGTCACTTTTTTAATAGGCACATACTACTCAGGAGTAGCCAAGGAAAGATTTAAAATATACGTCGACGATGTTACGACGCTCACCGATACGGAGTATCCGCGCCAGTCAAGGATATAGGAGCCAAACTATCGGGGCACTGAAATGAAATATTTAACGACAAAAACGTTTACATACTAAGATTTAAGTGGGTCGTTATTAACGTTGTCTATACGAAGTACAGCATATTTCTAGTCTCAATGAACTTGTTGAAAACCCTAGAATTTCTCTTCGTGTTCTTTTTCTAGCCTCATACATCGCCTGACGAACAGCGAGCAAAACTAAATTGAACCATCCACTTCACGTCTGTGGGAATTAAGGGTTGAAGACCCTCGTTTTATCTTAAGTTCAAAGGGATCAAACGAACGACTGTTAGTGATAGGTGGTTCTGTTGCATCTGCACAATCGTTAATCACATTGGTGCGCCATATAAATTCATTTATGATGTCCATTATCTCATAATCGCATCTAAGTGTAATTAACAATGCTTAACCGTAGTTATCATGCCAAACACGACCAACTGCAATAGTCCATGCAATTCGGGCTGAGGAGTTCCAGCTTTACTGGGAGCAAAATCAATGATTAATCTTCCCATCATTTTAAAAGTCTTAAACTCTTTTAATATAGTCTTATCAAATGAAGATATTACTTTTTAAACTCACGATCTGTAAGACTGGATTATGTTCAAAATTTGAGATGAAACACTTCATAAATTTTTATGACACTGTTATGGTTGAGCTACATGATGTTAACTAGAGACAAGGAGGTCCAGAGTCAAACTTAAGCACATTGAAAGATGCTTTTTCGACAATTAAGGATTAGTACAAGGCAACAAATGTCAAAAGTGTTTGTGTTGTCTGTTGAAAGCTTCCTGTTAGTAAAACCTTTTGGGGCAATATCCGTTCAGCAAAACGTGAGGAAAGAAGTCAAACCGATATAAATATGATTTTAATTACAATATTTAAATGACAGCGCCGATAGCATGTACACAATTTTTATGGAACTTTTAGCTAATCTGATGGGGTATGACCTTTCTAAAGCCGAATTCATTTAAATCGTTATGAATGCATAATAATAATCTGGAACAAGTGTAAACCTCTCTAGTAAAACCGGCAGGATACCAGAAAGTTTCAACATGGTCATACAGGATTACCCCAATGTACTTCACCTGATGAGAAAGTATAAAGATCTATATTGTGCCACAGCGTTACTTCAAAATTAATGCGATTTTACCCAAACTTGACCTTAGATTGATTCAGTGTAGTGTCATGTAAATCATGTATGACTCCATATGATAAATTGGGGCTCTGGTGTGAATTAAATATCGTCATTTTCTATCAAACAATTCATGAAACACTATGGTCTTCCCTTACCTTTGCCATGCTCCATTTTCCAGTCGACATTTCTTCGTACAGTAGACTGAATGATATAATCCGGAGAGAACCTCAGGTGCAGAAAAAATCGCAATGCCAATTAACTTAAGAAGATATTACGGGTTAACTTATGTTTTTAAACGTTTCCCTCAGATATCAGAAGTGGTGCAGTCGCCAGAACATTTGATAAACGTGTCTGGACCTATTCGGATACGTACAACTGTAGGCGTGTGTTCAGCTGTTTTAACAATGAACAGTGTCGCGAACGATATGGTTCACCAGATGTCTTCTGCGCTCATACGTTCCCGTGTGGCTCCTCCTGTGCACCGATAAAATATCAAGTAAGTCCTGTCAGAATGTTCCAAGACTCATTTGATTTAAGACTATGATAGCCCCTCCAGAGAACTAAAAACCACAACACGAAGATCCTTCGGATCGTGTTGGCAAACGGTCATGTATCGCACCTAGTGACCCTTTCCAAATCGCAGCCAAGCGAAAAAGATTAACACAAACTGCGACCCACCAAAACTAGCCCCACCACCAACCCGATGGACAAGTTATATGGGAAAGCTAAAAATAGTCACATGGAACGCAGCCAAAGTCAATCCAAATCAAGTAGTCAGCTAGAACCCGCAATAAAAGTAGATTTGATGTGCTGTAAAAGAGCGGAATGGATATAAAAAGAGATGGTAACTGAATCTGAGGAAGTAAAAACCCCAGCCGAAAATTCACCATAAAGAGTAAAGGAAAGCTAGTAGGAACAACACTTACATTCGCAGTGCATCTGTTTATGCGTATAATCCATCAAAAACAGTTTCCAACAAAACATCGAAACAAATAATACTCGAACTTCAGCAAGTGAACCCCGTCTTGGCCCACTAAAACACGTCCATATGACTGCCAGAGGTGTAATATGCATTGAATGAAAACTACCGTGGGTCCCGTCCTATTCAAGCCTTAAATCCTAAATTTTCATTCCAACGTCATAATCTTAAATTAGTCACACATTTTAAATTATGAGCCTTTGCTTTCCAGCTTTCCGTGTAACACTTTGCCATGCATGTATTATGATGCCGATCACCCTGTCAATATGCCAGTGTGTTCAGAAGATAAGTTTCATAAACATATTTCGCAAAACCATCACCTCTCACGCAACCCGTAAAGAAACAATGCCACCCCATGAGTTCACTAAGTTCAAATAATGTTGGTTAGTGACGAGACGTAATGCGACCCATGACATCCAGACGTATAGTAATACTTGTACTGCATAAAATTTTTCCAGGAACCACAATAAATTAATTCACGCCAAATACACATCTCAGTTTATGTGAGCATTCCCCCCCAAAGTTCATCAAATGTGATTCATTGCTTCCAACAATGAAGTAATGGAGTCGATTAGCAAATTTTTCACTTATCTGGATAGTGAGTTCACTAAACAGGCGATCGAACGAAAATATTGCAGATTTGGCCTTCGTTTTTAAAAGAAATATCTTTCAGTGTGTTGGATGGGATGACAACCATTACTCGGGATTAGGTTCACCGATGACATCAGTAAAGTGTAATAAATTTAGCGTGTGAGGGTTAAGAGTTAAGGCACAAGGGACAAATTCCAGAGTGCAACGCATACAACGTGGAGTGCAAGGCTTAACTGGAACAGAACATACTGTACGTAGAAAGACCATTAACAATACACCAGGCCCATAAGCCTGGGCAAAACATTGGGTTGACGCTCACCTCAACAGCAAAGTGGAATATACCGATAAAAATTCCATTGAGTCATAGAAGAGAAAACGTGACAAAAAATTGTTTTCGGAAGTTCACCATCAGATCTATACAATCATAGATTCAGCGAAATTAAAAGTGTGTAAACAAGATAAAGAGGTTTTACAGAATGTCATCGAGTCGTGTAGAGGGTTACAACATATCCAAGCCTCTATAGGTTAGTCACTCAGAGAGCCAATCACCAATGTTAGTGATGAGTGGTTCCGAGTTCCATTCAATATTACGTCACAGAGTTATGAGTTGGAGTCTGGATGAGCAAGCTGTTGTATTTGATCTACGGCTTACGTGCACGTGAACGGAAACGGAATAACGCTCAATGAAACAGCGGATAACAGCACGACGGATAACGGTAATGAACAATGAGTACGGACTACACGCGGTCACTTAGTCTCTTTCCATTCAACCCATCCACCCGAGGCTACTGCATGAATACAGGAAAAAGACTGGCCTTTAAACAGGGCTTCTTCATGTCCCTCAGCCGAAAGAAAACACGGTTACAAACCAGTTCGTATTTATAGGGTTTGCAACTAATAACAAAACAAAGCCAAAAAGAATGGACCAGACAAAAGTGCAGTCTAGGTTTGTAGTCAGGATGACAACAACAGTTGGCATAGCGGTTGAGGACGATGGGGAGACCGGAGAAGTACACGACTATAGAAACAGTGAAGGTCGCTGACAACATAGATTGAATGTCTTCTTGTCACATCACATTTCCGGGGAACTGGAGTCTTCCCCGACAAATGCAGAGTGATGGGTGACCTATGACCACGACAAATGCAAGCACTACACGAATTATTTGTGTGAACACAAAATCGGATTACGTAATCGCAATGGAAGAAAACACTGCAAAGAAGG
>LUCH01000421.1:194415-218011 GCA_013368495.1 Paragonimus heterotremus
TCTTCTGCAGAAGAACGACCAAACGGAACATTAAAATCACCGGCCACTATGACGATTTCAGTGTTTAGTCTGCTTCAGATGGCCAACGAGGACATCGTAGAACGCATCTTCGGTAGCATCCGAACACCTGTCTGTTGACGCGTACGCCAATATAGTGAATATACAATGCTTTTCTGATTCGCGTTGACAGACTTTAATCGATGTATTAAGTCTGACAGCACGTAAGCGGCTGTTCACTCGGATTCAATCGAGCAAACATTGCTCTGTTCTGGAACTCAGTGTGATTCCAAATCCAGCTTGATGAAAAGATTCAGTTTAGGCGTCACCAGAGCGTCTGAGAAATTACTTGGATTGACAGTTATCTGAAGGTGAGCTCAGTTGAATAACAGTTTTGGAATCGTAGACTCGCGCCTCCAATACACAGAACACACCAAGTTGCAGAATTGGGAGGTACTTGTCAGAGCAGCTTGCTGATTGATTCATCGGACACTGAAGGACACTGAAGAGGTCAAAGATTACCAGTTGTTCTGGTTTCAGAAAGCAATCATTACCCGGTGGCATAGAGAAGGTAGGAAACTGGGGAAGCAAAACAGAAGAAGCGATTCGTAATGGATGAATGTGACTGTCGTGAGAACGATATCTTCTGATTCTTTCCGGTCGTTTACGTCGCTGAAAGGGATTAACTTGAGAGATTCCGTCCCGACTCTCTGACTCAAGAGTGACCTGCGAGACAACAAGATACAGGGTTCTCCTGGAGGATCCTACCAGGAGCCAATGATTAAAGAGTCTGACTCACCTGGCAGTGAGGGACATGTCTAGTTTGAGGGCGCAATGAGTAAGACATTAATGTTTGATTGTGAGCACTTCTGCGCGTAACTGATATGTTCGAAGCCACATCAGACTTCTGGTGATACCGGACCTTTTTCGACCATGTTGGATAATACGCAAACGGTCACGGCCAACCGTTGGGCGATCGGAGAGCTTTTTGTTTAATCGTACCTTTTCTAACCCTCTCCTTCGTGATACGGAAGACAGCAGTGTCGCAACTATGAAAATAGTTCTGCTGTATCCCCATAGGGTTGTGCCTGGCTACCTAAGCACTCCTACGCGGTCAGTAGTGCGACATAAAATCGCATGAATGTAACTGCTTGTCGTCTGACTGCTCCCCTTTGGCTTATTTGACAAGGTTGCACCTGGAAGCACCGGAGTCTTAGACAGCACAGCCCGCCGGATCAAAACAGTACACAAGCCCGATCACCTCGTCCAAGAGGCAATCTAGGTCAGGGTAGCAGTATGGGCCAGGATTTACCAGGCTAATAATCAGGTGTTACACACCGAGTCCAAGCGCGCTCAAAAATTGCTTCGTGGCATCAGGTTGACCATAAACGTATGTAAGCCGCTGAAAATCACTGTGGTAGGCCTGCACCATATCTGAGTAATGTAATGATTTGTTTGACGCTAAACTTTACTCACCAGTCGAATTTAGCAGCGATGTGTTGTTGCCCATTGACGTTACCAATGAACCTTATTCGGCGATATCACACCGTCTAGTCTGTGAACATGCAACGGCCGGACTTACTTGTGAAGCTCTCCAACCACCTGACTGATGTTTGGCAGCCGAAACGTAGACCCGGCCAAGTAGACATGTAACCAGTCATGTAACCAGCCAGGCTTGCAGTTAAACTCTAATCTTTGCCAGAGAAATAAGAATGTGACAGAACAAGTCCGAAATACAGTCAGTCGAACATTCAGTGGAATGCCTGTCTGAACTCAAAAATGATTTACAACCAATGTAATACAGATAAAGTGCTTTTTCCTTCAAACATTGGGCTACTTTGCAAGAGTGAATAAGATCTATAGTTACCTATGAAAAAACGCTTTTAAAGGCTATGTACATATATGCAAAATAAGTGTTTAACCACTTTTTGTATTTTTCTATTTTCAGACGATATTCCGGACTTATTCTGTCTGAGATCAAATCTGCTGACTCGAATTTGCAAACTCGGCTGTACAGCGTGATCAATAAAATCAGCAGCACAGACGGTAATTCAATTTCTTCCAAACATTTTTACGATCCCTCGAATGTTTAATCGATAAAGTAAACATGGTCAATTAAAAGTACGAATTAGTTAACAGCTGCCCACTGAATCGAGGTTTATCACCGTCCGACAAGCTTAGGAGAAAGTGGACTACACGATATCAAGCGATCGAAAAATCCCTTTTATAGCCGCAGCTGGAATTCAGAAATTTACTTTGACAGCGTAAGCAAACCACGCTTAACATAGAGGATATCGCACAAAAGAATGTGGGTGATGGTTTTCGTGGCGGTCTGTTCCGTTGTAGGTTTTCTATTCAGAGTAGACGAACAAACTGAAGGAAACAAGCGGAACTATTGGCGTATTCAATTCAACTAATGCTGTGCAAGTTTTAGCAAGTTTTTTGAGTTAACTTTTGTATGGCGGAAAACGACACTCCCCAAGAAAAACAGTAGCTGCTTTAGTTGTTTGGCAAAAAGGAGCTGGTAGGGTCGAATAAACATAACGGCGTACTCCGTGCGTTCTCCGTTTCCTGGGTCTCTAAGCACAGACACCAATCGTTCGATGCCGATCGTAACCTAACGATGGATTTCTTCTATTGTTTGATTTATCGGTTGTAACATTAGCGTAAATGTCCATCACAGCATCAACCGACTTGACACAGCAGCCATAACATCGTAGTTGGATGGACAAAAAACACAAGGCATTCGGCTCGATACAGTCCCAGAAGGATAGTATTTTGGCACACTAATAGTAGTGATGATATGACCCATATGTGGGCAGGATTACTGCACAGGATCTTCAATGCGCGTTCCAGACGATCCACGCTACGTCGTACCGTATAACCACGTGAAAGATTTCGAAAGTGTTGAGCATCCGTTCATGGAGCACTGTATTGTTCCCGCAGCCAGACGATAATGTTCAATGTTATATTCGAAGTAATCTGATACAGGAAATCCGCAATTGGATGAGAGGATAGAAAACGGAACAAAACGGTTGCCAGGTCAGCAATTCAGGAAGCTTAATTATTGCGACTATCCTGAAAAACTAGCCAGGCCACCATTCAGCTGAAGCCGACATAGCCCAGCAGTTCAGAATACCGAAGGCTGCACCGTGTAAGACAGATGGCCGACAGAGAGAACAGCACTAAAATTCCTGTGTCTTCGTAATCCCTGCACACAAAGGTACATGTGAGCAAAACCGCAACAAAAAATTGGTTTTTAGAAAATTCATCATCAGATCTATACAATTATATAGATTCGGCGAAATCAAAACAGTGTGTAAACAAAACAAAGAGGTTTAACAGAATGTCATTGGGTCGTGTAGAGCGTTACAACATATCCAAGCCTCTCTAGGTTAGTTACTCAGAGAGCCAACCACTAATGTTGATGATGAGTGGTTTCGAGTTCCATTTACTATTACTTCACAGAGTTATCAGCTGGAGACTGGATGGGCTTGCAGACTGATGGTTGATCTTTGGCCACGGCAACTGCAGGGCTTGCACGAATTTGTTGTGGATACAAAGTCGGATTGTGTAATCGGATGACAATCGATTCAGCAGTAGCTAAAATCCATTTTCTGACCAATTCGGTCGATATGTTCACGAATGAAATAGACAGTCTCAAGCAAACAGACATTTGTGAATAACGAGCAAACGTCTAGCGAACACATGTATTGACTGTTCTTATTGATGTTCTACACTTCATTGATAAAATCGGGCTTGTTTTATCCTTGTTTCATATAAATCCAATCGCTTATTGTTTCTATTGTTTCAAGTTGCACACCGCTCACATATGATCGCAGCCTTCGTGGTAAGGATATGTACTACTGACGAGCTCTAACAAAAGCGAAACTCGAATCTAGTGTTTTTCGAAAGAGGCTAATAATTCAGGTAGAGCGGAATGTACGGCAAGTTATGGTCACACCCTTCGCATTGATATATACTTTCCAGCCGGTCTCTTTCAAAGAGAAGCACTAGACTCGAGTTCTGCTCTGCTCGAGACTGTCCATTTCATTTGTGAACATATCGACCAACAGAACACTCGGTTCAGCATACCGATACTCATATTGAAAGAACTGTTACTACGATGTACTCTCAACGTTCAGTTTGAATTTTACAACGAACTCTATCCTCAGTCTGATGGGTTCCCATTTGGCCCACTTCTAGCGGCTATTCCCATGAGTAAGCTTGAACGACAACAACTAAGCTAGCCCACTAGGAGTTTGCGTTTCTATCGATAATACGTAGACGATATCTTCGTTGTACTGAAATCTGAGCATTATCCACCTGATGTCGTTCACTCACCCAACCAGGCGTACCCCGCCATCACAATCACTTCTCAAACGATATCAGAAAACTTGTTTCATCTTCTAAATGTGAATTTGAATGGGCGCCTAGATGGTAGTTTACAACGTTCCATTTATTGCAGAGTAGCTTGGGTCGGGCACTCTACAAATTTTAATGGCTTCGTGCCTCTAAAGCAAAAACGAAGCCTCGTTCGCTGCCTGGCCAGTAGAGCAGTAAAAATGTGCTCTGCAAACACAATAGACCAGGAACTGGAGACAATCGTCAACGTGTTGCGGGAAAATGGCTACCCGGATTGTTTCATAACCCGAAACATGGTTGTGGCTAAGCTACGGAGTCCGATTACGACGGTGGAGAAGAAGGCTGTCTTCAAACGCCTTCTTTTTAAGTTTTATTGCAACAGAGACACTCAACCGTCGACTCTATCAGACTCTTAGGTATACAGTTCCGGCAGCAACCCTACGCAGTTGGTTCATCACATCCCTCCTGCTGACTTTGAGCTTGAAAGACAAACTCCCCGTCCTAGACCACTCCATGATTGTTTACTCATTTTCATGCTGTTGTACAACAGAATATGTAGGTCGCACGACGGAGCGTTTATCAAAACGGATCAAAGAACATAATCGAACGTGGCTCGGGATGGGTTCGACCAAATCCACCAACAGTGCAGTTGTCACTTATTTGGAAAATTCTGATCACCGGGTTGACTTCACGCGGGCGTTCCGTGTTGTCTACGAAGTCCCGACCAACTGCCCCAAGTCGGTCAGACAACGGATTTTAGCTACTGCTGAATCGATTGTCATCCGATTACACAATCCGACTTTGTATCCACAACAAATTCGTGCAAGCCCTGCAGTTGCCGTGGCCAAAGATCAACCATCAGTCTGCAAGCCCATCCAGTCTCCAGCTGATAACTCTGTGAAGTAATAGTAAATGGAACTCGAAACCACTCATCATCAACATTAGTGGTTGGCTCTCTGAGTAACTAACCTAGAGAGGCTTGGATATGTTGTAACGCTCTACACGACCCAATGACATTCTGTTAAACCTCTTTGTTTTGTTTACACACTGTTTTAATTTCGCTATTGTATAGATCCGATGATGAATTTTCTAAAAACCAATTTTTCTGGTAAAATGACAACTAAATTAGGTGGAGATTAGGGCCGTCCAAACTAGGCTAACTGACCTACGATGTGTAATAACCAAGAGCTTATAACCTATACGCTGAATGCTGTGTTTGGCCGGAGTACCATAAAATATAATGGTTTTGGTCAGTACATGACACAGGTCTTGACCTGATCTCTTTTCCAGTACTACGGAATACGCTAAAAATTCATGAAGGCCTCTTCGTGGACACTTAGTCCATCTTGCCTAGAAAGCTAACTTCCACAAGGCTGGACAGTGTACACAGTGTCACCCATCTTTAAAGGTGGTGGTCACAGCTGGCCCGCTGTTTACAGATCGACTGTAACATTATCGGTGTCACTAGGTTCTCAACCTAGGACCTCTGCTCTTTATTCTATTCGTGTTCAAAACTCCACAGCTTGTCGATTCGCCGTTACTTGTAGATGTTCGAGACACTAGAACTTGGCTTATAACGGATAATGTGATTGAAAATAAGAAGCTACAGTGAAGTAAATACATTACATCGTTGAACCCCAGAAAGTCAGCTTACGTTTAATACGGCTAAATGTAAAATAACGCACTTGTCACTCAGGCTGTACAGACTATTTTATGGAAGAGGAAAAACTGGGTACAACTACACACTGGCGTGAATTGAGCATGAACGCTTCGGTTATTCAATACCAAGCCAATTACATAACATCGATACGATACAGAGTTGTCAGGGTGAAAAGAACAAAAACAAATAGCAAGCTCAAGTGAGATCAGACACGTCATAGGCAGATACAGAGACAACGTTTTGATACGATTATGTCACAATTATTACGCAACTGGAACTATGGCGCTTTGATCGGTCGCGTTGTGGGTGGTTGGCCATGATAACTTCAACGCCTGAACAAAGCATTTCTGTGCGCACAAAGGTGGATTATTTAGTCGAATTTCGATCGTTTCAGCTGTGGTCAAAATTCGGCATCTGGCAGCTTTTGAGTGATCGCCAGTGACTGGGTAAATCGGATGAAAAGAGGAGTCCAAGTTGACAGTATAATGTGTATCAACGAGGTGTGCAACCACTGAGCTGGTAATTGCCTTGACAACGTTACTGACCCAGGGTGGATAATGCTCACGGATACGCTCAGATAACCGCCTGGTTGTGTGACCCATGTAACTAGTTCCAAAGGAACAACTAAATGAGTATGTACAAACAGAAGTCACAGAAACGGGCAATTTATCTGTTAACCACAGACACAAGGCTGGAGCAGAGTTGAAACAGACAGGTAATTTGGCAGCACTGAATGTTCTATTGATAACAGTGTTAAGTCTCCTAGTGATTGATTAGGCAATCGTATCCTCTTTGAATGATAATGAGATAAACACTGCCTTCTTTTCCGCTCGGGCCATCTTATCCTGTTTCGCAAGACGCTGCATAGTCTTGTCTGTAAAACGCTCTGGATAGCCATTTTGTAAGAACAATGCACGTAGAAACGATAATTCATCGGAGGCTGTATCCAGTGTACATATTCTCATGGCTCTAGTGGTCAAGCAGTTTATGAGATTCCTTTTCTGCCTTAGAGGAACAAAGCTGCTGAAATGGGTATACTGCCCATTCCACGTTTCTTTCCTATAGATTTAACGTTGAATCGATCCATCAGCACACCGTCGAATGCGTACGTCCAGGAAGGCTAGTTGGTCGTTACGTTCAGCTTCTAGTGTAAATGTCACGTTCGTATGAGCCAAGTTGAAAATGGCTAAGATATCCGTTAGGTTAGCATTTTCACTAACTATACATATGATATTATCCACAGACCTCTTATAAACACTAAATCCAGGAACGGTTTCTTCTAACTGGTCATTCTCAAGCTTCGCCATGAAGATATCTGCAAACAACGGTCCCAATGGAGATCCCATTGCCACACCATGCGTTTGTCTACATAGTTTTCCACTGATGTTATGAGTGCAAAAGTGCAATAGCTGTTCTAGTTCTACTGGGATTATACGGACATTTGTGTTGTTAATCACTATATAATCACACAAGTAGTCTATCGTATCTTTCAGTGGTACATTTGCAAACAAGGATGATACGTTCAGAGAAAGCATTTGTTGTCCGGCTAGGTTTGGCCCGCTGAGTGTATTAACGAATTCAAAGGAATCTCGTAGGCTATTTTTTGACAATTTCTGACTGATTGGTTCAAAGAGATACGACGACCATTTAGCCAGCGAGTGGTGTGATGAGTTGCAAATGAAATTAGTCTGTCTTCCAACAGTGTGTCAGTGGCCAAAGAAACCAACGCAGTACTTGGGTTACTCGAGAAGCTGCACGGAAGGTCTAACCACTATGTTCAATTCGCTGGTGTGCCCCTACCTTGATCGAAATATCCGAACTAATCGTCCTTAGGTTGTGAAGGGCATAATATTTTAGAACAAACAAGTCAGAATTTTTTTGGTAAGTTGCAGGACCCCAGGATATTCATAATGTTAGACACGAAGTCAACAAACTGACAAGTGCCCATTGGGCAGTCACATCGGAACGAAACAGCTACCACAGTTGGAGTAAAATAGTACCGAAGCAAGCGTGCGCCGCTCAGGTTATCGGGTAACTCCCCTCACGTTCAGATTACTAATGCTTTAAGTTCTAGACGGATTTTCCAATCCTGCTTTCAAAGGAGATGACATACGGCACCAAAAGCGTAGAGTACGTAACGTATATTTAAACTATACAGCAGAAGATTAAGCAAGCCGACCCATGTATCACAACCGATATTATTCAATCATGAGGTACGTTAGAGCAAGGTCCAACCACTGCCGAGGAACCTGATGATTACTGAGGCTACTCCGGTGCAAACATCAAAGAGAACGACACGAAAGTTTCTTAGTCATGTTGAATTCCACAATCGCTTCATAACAAACTTCGGATCTCGCGAGTCCTTTATATGAAATATTGAAGAACTCGCGATTCCACTGCCCAGAAAGACTCGATCAAGCTTTGTCAAAACCCAACAACTGAAGAAGAAATGACAACTGACTCTAAGTTCCGGTTGGTTTTAAATAAAAGTGGCCTAAGATTAGGAGCCGTATTGAAGCGGGAAAATGTCGGCGAATAAGCCAGTCGTGTTTTAACGTCGCAAAACAAACATTCGACGACAGAAAGAGAGAGTTTGGTAACTGTGTGCGCTGAGAAAACTGAGGTCATAGTTGCTAGACTGACGTTTCCGTGTGAAGAATGACCACAAGCATTTGGCGTGGATTGAAAGGACGAAGGACTCTCGACTTGAAACTGCAAAGTATCAAGTTACATCTCAACATGTCTGGAAGAAACATGTTCGGGACTAACAATATTAAACTGGCGCATGAGCCTGGACTACAAGCAGCAGAAGGAACGAATGCGACGATCTAAGAAGTGATTGAACAACTTGGTGGGACGACCACATCTGGAATGCGAAAGATAAACGGAAATCCATCTGAAAGTATACCGTATATTGGTCAGATTTGCAGTTAAACGGTGTCGAAATGTTAATGTGTCAGAAGAAATGTGTCGGGAAGAAATAAGTGTACTGACAGCACCGGCGGCATTGATAGATAGTTGCGAAAGGATAACGTCAACTAGCCCAGACGGGATATCGTTGGACTTATGATAAGAGGATTGAAACGGCTTATTGACCGGGAACAAGAGATGATGTCACTAATTACGTGCTGGTTTGTCGAAAGTGCTAGCTCCTGAAGAGCAGTAACCATTCAAATCAACATCCTTATCTCTAACCACTGAAATTGCGGAATTGTGGGCAGCGGACATTGTGGGACCTTTTCTAATAACCATCATCATCATCATCATAACAGCCAAGAGCCTGACCAAAAGGTACTGTGGCTCGGGTCGACGCCCACCTCAACAGTGACGTGGAATATCCTAGAAGAAAACGTTACTAAAAAGAAGACTAAGTGGAAGAACTAGAAATGGTATGAACACAGGTATGCCATTGACTGCGACACATCGCCATCTCGGATAGCGTCTCTAACCAGTGGTTTCAGTGATCACGAGGACCCTATCCAGGCAGGCGACACCTACCCACTTTGTTCAATGGAGCAGTCAAGGTCTTCATATTTCGTGACCACTTTGTTGCTTGACCACCACATGGTTTTACCCAATTGTTGGTGGTCTCAGCATATAATGCCCGGTACGGTAAACGCTCAGCTGGCATACGGGATATGTGTACCGAGATTAACTGACCAATAGATCGCGCATCCTGAGCATTCCGGAATACGCGCCGGCGAACGGCCACCAACTACGGAAACCAGTACATCGTTGTCACCACAGAACATTTCACAAGATGGATCGAAGCAGTCGCAACACAGGATCAGCGTGCAAGCACAGCATGTAGGGTTGGGATGGAACATATCAGCGCAGCCCGTGAAACGCCACGAAATGCGTTGGATGCGCAAAGGCCCTGCTTCGAAAGCGAGGAGTTCCGGAACCGTTTGGAGCGCTTGGGAATAAAGGAATTTCACGCAACACTACATCACCCAGAATCAAACGCGAAGAGACAATCGCAAAATCAAACAGTAAATCACGGTGAATAAAGACAGCTGAGAAGAGACGTTACCATCGATCCTACTGGCCAACTGTTTTTTGCCACAAGATGTGACGAAGAAATCGTCATTTGAGCTGATGTATGGACGCCTGCCACGCTTTCCAGTTGATCAGGAAATTAGCTTGTGGCGAGGTCAACGAGTGAATATGTGTGAGATAGCAGAAACGCTGAGGTCGGTCAACTGGAGCTAGACAACTGCACTGGAAGTCGCCAAGGAGCAGACAACTGCGAAGTTTTCTGGTATGTACACTATGCTCGAAAGTCAAGTAAGAGCACTGACGGAGCCTAGGTGCAACAGGAGCCGAATCTAGACATTTTCTCGTCGTATATGGTGCTGGGACGTAGCAGTTCAGTATATTTGATTAGGAATGAGACATCATGATAGAGCTTACAGGAAGCCATCAACGCAAACAGTATGATATCCTGACCAAGAGAGGACACACAACACTAATGCTGGTATGCAAGCTAGTGAGAGAACATAGAGCCTCCCCGAATTATGGTGTAACTGGAAAATTCTTTGCGGTAGGAGTGAGGATAAACAAACAAATCACACTAGTCGTGAATAATCAGGCGGAGGCACGTAATAAGATGTTGAAATAATCAGGGAGAAAACGAGAAAAAACGAAGTCGTGCACTCCGTCAATAAATGATGTGTTCTACGCATGAACTTGGTATCCCGGGACCAATGTTATGTATAAGTATGATCACAGTCATCGTATTAAAGCATATACCACGTATGTCAGCTTTCTGGATAATCCTTGTTCTACTTATGAACTCGGTTCAAAACGATAGAATGTGGATAGGGGTTACTGTGTGCACCACGGTCGATTTCAATCTCGCAGGCATCTGGGCTGCTCGCAGCTAACCAACGTCTGATAAATTCTCCTTTGAGGAAAAGTCTGGACCAATTTTAGTGCAACAAAATGGACAGGAAGCCTATCCGATAGTGAAAGGGAAAAAATAAGTCACACCCATCAGCAAATCGCAGAATAGTCCCAATCGACTGCTTCACTGCATTACCTCGTTGCATAAGTAACACAAACATACCACGGTCAAGTAGTAAATAAACCTATGTTTTTAATTCTTGTGATGCTTAACAACATAGCTGGAATCCTCAGGATGACGGGACCGTAGACTGTGAATATGCAGACGTATCCGCATGAGGTGAATTGAGGGATCTTTGAGAGCACTCAATGTAATACACTTTTCCGATCCATTGGTACTAGAATTCCACATCCGGCAAAGCGCAAAAGTTAAAAATAAGGAGTATTCAACACTTTGTTATAATACGTGTGTGAACTGACGTCGGATGCCAGTAGCTTCAAATAACGAAGACCGAGTACTATAATTTTCCTCTGGTAAAATTACGAAGCGAAGTTGACACTTTAAAACGCATCCCGGTTGTATTGGGAATGTCGTCAATAAAGAAAGTAGCCGCCGGTCAGTCTTTGGTTTTTCGTCTCCAAGGTAAACAGAATATTGCAACCACCCCTCAGTACAGTAGAAAATATGAACGCGAAAAGTAATCTTAATTCAACTTATCTAACTGTACACATTGAAAATTGCGAGGCCCCTTACACTGTATGAGTTTATGAACAGTGCAATCAGTTTTAATTTTTATCCATGTATGCCTAATATGGCGTTGATAAAGCACAGCGAACAAAAATTACGATTTGTTTTCGTCTGTTCTTCGGCAAAGAAACCAGAGTAACAGAACCAATAATCAACGGAAGCGCAGAGAAATATGCCAACTTCAAACTTGCTCCAAATGATAAGTTTAAAGCCATCAGCGGTGATGGAACGTCCAAAGCAGATTGCACTAAATGTACAAAAACGTTAGAGACCCACAAAATCATGACGACGTACAATAGTAAGATCGAATTGGCACAATAAAATGCAAAACACAGTTCACGAGAACATTTTAAGAAATTTTCAATATCGTACCTTGCTAGGTTTTCAGTCTGTTCTGATGACAAGGAATAGTGAGGAAAACTAACTAGCACCCAAGCAGATCCGTGATACGTCAACCAAACACAATCAAGCCATATCAAACGAACAAACTAAACTAGCATTGGAAAGAGATTGTAACGGAATTAAAGGAACATAGCAGGTATGACAGAAATGGATTTCTGTCTATTTGATTAACCTTCTAAACAAGCGTCATCTAGTTGCACCCCGCTCAGAGGCGCCAGTGACCGTCGAGATGGTAAATATACCAAACTTTTCCTTGAATAATCGGAGGAGATGAAACATAACTTGCAGAGTGGGGACGGCAGTGACATTCCCTAATTCACGATAGCCGCCGATGTAGTGTAAAGGAGACATTTATAATTTTAAAAAAATGGCTTGTCAACTGATCACACCGAGACGAAAAAGCGGATAGGTATGTTGAAAACCAGCTCCGTTGGTGTGAATTACATTACACGTACAAATGAACCCGAGTGATCAGTTACGAGGTTACAGTATATCCTCCACCGACATAATTCAGTGGATCAGCTTGTGGCGTGGCAAAGTGCCAGACTATGACCTATTCCCACACCCGTCAAATAACGATGACCAGGTAATGACATCGGAACTAATGGTATCTGTTGAATAGACAACTAAATAGTAGGGGCACGCTGCGACAGTAAGCGGTTATTTCACTAACAGCCACATACCTCACTGAGAACCATAAAACCAGCATCGTTTTTATCCAGCTCAATTTATTCACAGGTCTGGCAATACGATAGACTGATATATGTGAGAAGGAAGGATTCCGTCAACTGATCACATGGTCACATTTTCATCTAAAAACTGATTGCGGAATAGCGATAGTTATAGGGAGTCAACGTGGCAGATCAAACAGGTGATTTTTGTCAGGTTGCTTGTAACGCTCCGTTTGTGGTACAGTCATGCAAAGACGGAGTTGTTATAGTCTTTGTGTACCCATTACGCAAACGGAGCGAACAGTGGCGAAAAACCCTCTCGAAAGTTCACAAATTCCAATAGGATTCATCAGGTGTTCGATCCCATCCTTTCTTCCAAATTCTTCATTCACCATACGTTAGAAGATTATGATAACCCTGGTGAGGCATTACTTTTAACTGGTAGGCTGACTAATATCGGTATAACAATTATTTAGCAAACTTTTAACAATAGGTACGTGGGTACGTAATTTGGCCAACTTGACTCATTCGCACATGTACCAGACTAATGGTGTTACGTCAAAAATTGGTCATTCCCAACCCTGATCACCATTATGATTAAAGCGCACACTCCATGTGTCGACAGGGTATGTCACGCCCACAGCATTCACAGTGGAAAAAGTCATGAAACGGCTAAGTAATGACGTTGTCGTGTTAATCAGGTCAACAAATACCCCTTCTACGTTGGGGAAAGTTGCAATCACTAAAATTGCTTGTTGAAAAAAATCGTCGATATGACAGCGTGCGTCAGGTCAACAGTACGTCCACAATCAACCAATTGTCAATTTTTCTGCACCGTTTCTTTCAAAATTTTCTTCACTGACTAACCGCATCAACCGCAGTATCACCTGACCATGCGCAAGGCTGACCATGGATGTAAGCTTGCATATAAATGATTACTTCGAACAATTTTTAGTACTGCTCGAGTAGTTCGAAATAAACATAATATTGTGACGGTAACCAACAAAACATCAACGGTAGGTAGAAAAATGAGTAACAAAGAGCGAACAAAAAATAATAGGAATAAGCAAACGATCAAATCGGCATCCGCCCTATCTAGACCCTCACTATCTTGTCCAGATAAAAATCGAAAACTTTGGCGCTGAACCGATAAAATGGGATTCCATTTTGAACAACTATTGGCCACGCTTACAACAGACATTGTCCCACGGATCAGCGCGATCACTGACCAATCTCACCTCCTATTGTCAGAGCCCAAAGAAAAATCACCGCGATACACGACAGCGCATTTATTATCGAACTGCCCGACCAATGTTTTGCAAACCAGCACCAAAACAGGTAGCAATAAGTAAGTCTGGGCCACATGAAGTGGTCTTGTCCGGTGGCCTATCTGATGCGGACGGATGATCCTCGTCGCAGGGGACGGTAGATTCCACAATGGCTGATCGGTTTTGGTAGCTGAAGTGGAACGTTACCTGGAACAAGATTTAAAAACCCACATAGTCATGTAAGAAAGTCCAAAATTAGTCTGTAAAAATGCAACCACAAAAAACCCCAGAGTCCTGGAAAAAGCGCACAAACATCCAGAAGTTTAGTGTGAATTACCACTGAGCATCAGAATAATCACCTATGCAGTATTCCATTCTCAAACACATTTGATCCAGTTTAATACAGCCTTGGTAGGCAGTCGCAAAAAACCGATAGATGTGACAAAGCAGGATAGCGAGTATTACATAGCACGACTAGTTCTATGCAAAATGAGCGAACAGTGCAGTTAAATAATGAACAAATAACCGAGGGAAAAGACAAGAGCCAAAGGTCTCAGTCAGTCAAAGGTTGTGACCCAGTTCACCGATCCGAAAGTGGAGACAACGCTAATGTTTTCGTCAAAATCTCATCGACATATCGAATTTTTCTAAATTTAATGAATAAACACCACAACTGAACATAATTCAATGGACTGGGATAAAACTAGCCAGTTTTTCAATACAATGACAAATCGGATAGCCCTATTTTGCACCACAAGTTGTATCGAAATGCCCAATACACTGACAAACCAATTATTGTGAATTCACGTGTTGCCTGAGTAAAATTGCCTTTTTGATGAAACACTTAATAAATAACATGTAAAACTCCTGAGTGGCAAGTTTTTCACAGAATTTGGATAAAATTCTGTGCTGTCTGTCATTAAACAGGAAAATCAATAAGAAAACCCCCATCTGATTAGCATAGAAAATACAAGAACAGAACTGTACGTGAAAAAAGGCAGTGGCATGCATAAAACCACCATTTTGAAAACGAAACTGGTGGATCTGTAAACAGGGTCGAAACAGGAAAATGAGATATTCAACGCAAGATGGTGATAATACATGAATTGTTACCAAAAAATAAACTGCCGTAAAGATCTATGAGGTATGAAACAGGACGAATTTTCAAGTCATGACGACGGATTTCTTTGACAAAAGGATACTGGATCGCCAGATGGAATTAAACTCGATCAAAATTAACAGCTAGAACCGCGTCTTACGTATTACAGACCGTTTGTCTTACTGTTAGGGGTAGGTTTATTTTCGTTAAGAAATGGCCAGTTAAGATTAACTTCTGGTGGTAGCTATTAACGCCGGAAATATTACATGATAATTCTGACGGAGGAAATGAGAGGATGATGGGAAAACGGTCAGTGCGTAAAGGGTTGATTCGTCGCCAGTCAGTGACAACACTCCAATTAGTTCCGAACCAAAGATATTGCAAGAAGCGAAGAGTTCATTTAAGTAATTGCTTTTCTTAAAGGTAACTACTAGAATCCAGATGGAGCCTGTAGTAGCTCTGCAGAACAATGCATTCAACAGTGCTTTGTTGACAATACGCCTCACTGACTGACTAACACGGTTCTAACGCACACTCTTTCCTAACAAATCCGTCAAAATCTAATATGGCATAAACCGGACCTCCGCAATTACTACCAGACGGCTTGGATCTAAAATGTTCCCGATTAGTTTTTTTCTCAAGCTTGAGACATACGATATGATGTGTGGGAGTAGGCAACGGAATTTGTACCAGCAAGGTTCACCAAGACTACAAAACGTGCATTGGGAAATGCAAGCATTTCGTCTAAACATATTAAAACATTTAACACCACAGGCCTAACGCACAGTGACAAAACGGTGAACGAACGGACGTCACCTAGGTATATAGCAAGGTAGGGTAAGCAGTTTCACGGCAATTATATTGATTGTGTTAGCATTTTTTGTCAACAGAGAGCCGGTGCGCGACCCCTGAAGAATATAGCATCACATTCAATCACTCCAAAAGAAATATCAAAAAAGATAACGTCCAACGGACTGCCGACAGCTACATCGCCAGTTTGTTTATAGGGACGCTCATCAAACACGAGCCGAATACTTTCCGTGCCCATCAGAATTAACTCGTTAAGGTAATCAACGGGAATGCAGAAAAAATATTACGATGCAAAATGGTTACGCAAGAAATCAACTACCTTGAATAAGGAAACACCCGTGAATGAGTTAACGCTAACTGAGTACAGTAATCATGAGTAAAAGAAGCGAATATCCGCTAAAATATCCCAACTCACAGAAGTCATTCACAAAACGGGAGCTGAGGGTTTCACGGACGAGAACGAGAAGTTGAGCCAGTCACAGAGCAAGTTTGTAATAAACTGTTCTGAAAAAGATTTCTTTGAGCTATGCAATATTTTAAAAAATAGTTCGATGTAGTACTCACAAAAACCGCTCTACTGGCGTCAACTCACTAATCACGAAGGTTTTCTCACATAAAATAGTTGCCGTTTGTCTTGAACACTTACTTTTTACGTGCACGAAAAGCATTCGACTCCCGTTCCATAGACGTGCTCATAAGCAAATTGACGGTATACAAATCGGCAGTCTATTGGGACCCACTTTGACTAATATTTTTTCTTGAAATGATTGAAGATGAACGACCTAAATACATCGACTGTTTCTTGTTTAAAATCTTAATGTTGATGAAATTTTAGTATTCACCTTTTCACATTGGTTCAATTTTATTTTCTGAGACTTACTACTCACGAAGAGGAGTTAGATGACTCACCGCTATTGTTAGAGACTAGAAGACCAGATGGTACAATTAGTCCGTCTATTTATTGGAAAGTCACAGTACTTGCAAGTCTCTTCAACCAAGTTCATGTCTTATAAAAGTGGCCAGGTGGGAACGCTTTTCATAGACCAGGAAGGTAGCGCATGGCTAACTGCATACAGTTTGAAGGTAAACATGAGGAAAGCTCCGTTTGCCAACTGTATCCGGCCAAAATTGTTGGAATTCATTGCAAGAAACCAGCGGCCAAAATCTCAATTACAACCAGCACCAATAAACCAGATCTTCACAAACACTCTCCACTTAAGAGACCACAATACCAACAAAGTAAATCGAAAGCTGAAATCTGTTACTGATCGCACCCAGTTTGCTGTGAAATCGTCTGTAAGGTTACGCTTCACTGTCCCGGTCGTTTCTCTTCAGAAAACTCTGTCAGTCGTGTCACCTGCGAGTTCGCCTGCAGTTACAATGACCCATTAAAAGAACGGGTCAAACATTGCGATAGAAAAAAGTGAAGCATACACCCAAGTGGTTAGTGAGGACAATGACGCAACATGGGTCAGCATCTCAGCATCGGGACAGAAAACTGACACCTTCAATCGTGAAACACATACTCGCAACAGACCATGTGGTTGACCCGGCCACCTTCTTTACGGTCCTATTACGCAAAAGCAAGACACTAGCATTCGTCGCAGAGACGTTAATGAAGCACTCCGCTGGCAGAGGATGCTGACGTAAGCAATAACGTTGCAGTGAAAGTGAAACTGCTTACCTTACACGGTATACAGTCAAATGATTCGTCCATTCAAGGATTATTTGCCAGACGCTAAACCTATATAACTAAATGATTTAACTAACCAACTGACGAACAAACGAGGTGCTTGCATCTCGCAATGCGTATTCTCTTACTGTTCTGAATTAGATAAAGGGAACGCAGTGAAATGTCACAAATAAATTATACCCGAAAGCTGACGAAACACATTTTATGGACACCTTCACATGTTGCAGTTTTAATATTCCCACAAACTACAATCATTTTTAAGTAAACCGGACAGAGTTATGAGTCAATTTCTTGTATGATACACTTCAGTAATATTGTGAAATACGATTTTCCTGGTGCAACAACTTGTGTACAAACAGTGCAGAGAATTACCAACATTGAAAAGCACGAAAAAATATATCCTTCAAGTACTAAAGTTATGGTCAATGTTTCTGAAAAAGCTTGTTTGGAAGCGAGAAAGCAAGAGTTTGCAGGCTGGATGTGAGAATGTACTACATAAGCACGCCCACATAAATAAACGACCAATACAGTTACTGTACAAAAACAACATGAACACTATAAAAAGTGTTTGATGCCTAACTCCAACAATCGAACATTAAGTCACATGGCAGCACGAAAAAAAACACCGCATACTTGTGAAGTAGATCGCCTTCAAGTTACCTGTGGTCGTGAAGACGTATGATCATGTGTGGGTTGAGATACTGCCAGGGCGTTCCAACTTAGACAAGGAACGATCACGGTTTACAACCAAAGCATTCGGCTCAAAAGTCCACACCGCAATGCAATGGATCAACAATTGGGAAAATTCAGCAACATACGTTAACATAATGAGTTAAATAGCCGCATATACATAAGATGACGGACCCAAAATGACGCTTGAATACACAACCATAAAATCATGTTACCATTACATCTTTATCACCTTCCGTTTTAGCTCACCAACAGCAATCATTTTCGCGAAAACCGAACAATTTTTATCAGAAGGCAGTGGACTGAATTTTAACTGAACACTTTTTCACAAAAAAGTGCGCGCAGAAACCGGAAAAATAGCCGCAACAAAGTAATATCTTAGGCATCATAATTCTGCAAAAGAGAAGCAGTACGAAGTGTCTTTGCTATTTGATTTCGACACTACGACACATCGATCAGTTACACTTTTGGCCAGAGGCCGAACTTACAACCTCCCATATCCACTTAAACTGACCAGCAATTCGTTCACAGAGTCGCACACCTTGACATCTTTGTAGACTTAGTAAGCTGACAAACCCCACTGGTTCAGTACGAGTTGAGATCAGAACAGTAGGTCGGCGAGTCAAAAACCTCGACCATGAAGGAAGTCGATAAGCATTCGTAATATGTAACACATGAAGTGAGACACTGTTTTACTGAAGAAGAAAAAACATTTCCTTCCTAAACTAACATATATTCCTGCGTCTGAACACAAGAGTCGTGGTTTTGATTGTCATACAGCCCACTCGCTTAAAAGACTGGCAATGCTCCGATATAATTCGTCAGCGTCCAATCAGTGTTGGTTGAAACGAAGTTTTTCCGCTGAAAATCAAGCCAGCAGTACATCCATGTAGTACATCCATTCAAATAAACTGTCCTCCTAAATGAAACAGACGAAATACCATTCTTCAATCTATGAAACGACTTTCAGCTCATAATAAGCCACGCCATATCTGTAACAGAATGGAAAAAATACGTGTAATAATTTTTACACTTTAAAGACGGTGTTTTGATTAGAGTCCGTTGCGCGGTTCTGATAGGGGTGAAATCAGGCGCAAACTTCTGTTCTGATGCGTCCATTGCTGCACTCGAAAATAAGCAATATTGCCTGTATCACTATGACAGAATTGTCAGTCATCCCTTCGCCTAATCGATGTGATGTCCATTGATCTTATCAAACAGCGCGACAGCCTTTCTAAAATTCCGCAGTCTATGACGATTCCTTACGCTCAGCTGCACCTACTGAAGGGTACAAGTATAAACCTACTTCAAGTCGATCAGTTGACTTCCGTATAGCAGTAAATGGACAGAACAAGTGCATGAAGCCTAACTACTTCCAAGACCACTGAAAATGTTGTCCGAGAGCGTGGATGTTGTCTGGACAATGACACACATTCGATTCCTAAGGCGCCAAACGTTTAAGCGGGTGGTCGGACGCTTCATTCTAGCAGCATTACAGTAACCTGAAGTAGCTGTACAAATTTTCAGCTGCCATTCTTCTCATTCTTGTGTACAGCCCTTTTTTTTACAGACGGTAACTAAAAAAAGTTCAGCCCGTTACTCCTTAAAAAAGTTTGTTCCCATTATGAAAACTGACAGTTGTCGGATGGATGAAGTGGAGGACAGTGTAAAAAAACGGGGCAGTTGTATAATTTTTGGTATGACGCATCCAGGTACGAAAACCGAAATTATATTAACTTACCCCCAGGAAATCCCTGATAAGCTGTAATGTTGAGATTGTATATGATGTGGGAGTTCCAATTGCCAACTGACTAGCGTTGCGACCGGCTTCACAAGCCATCATTAATAAGGCCAGTGATTGACCACCGGAATCCACACACCCAGACTGATATATCTACGACAAAACGGAAAACGAAACACATGCAACGAGCTGCTGATCGAACCAATAACTAGATGCATACACAAAAAATAGACTAACATAAGCGGTTGATTTGAGTTAGGTATTCCGAAATGTAGCAACCCTGACATGGAGTAAACGATGGACCCGCTAAGTTAGGGATAATGTGACAAAGAAGACATGTAGTGAACTATCTGGTTTGCAAAGGAGATAAAACACACCATTATTTGCAACAACTTATTTAAATCAAGACTAACATTCTTGATGATTCAACAGTGAGTAGCACGTCCTTGGCTATCGGATTACTGATAGGGGAATTCATTAACGTGAATCCGAACTAATGCAGTAAAGAGTGGAAAACAACAATGAGTCCATATGCCCAAAGTAACACAACCGAAATCAGAATAGGGAATACATACATTATTGGCAACATTCGCGACAAGCTTATCTGATCGCAGTGACAACTCAGAAAATTTCGGCGTTTACATATTTCTATAAGCGCCTTGCGATTCAAATCAAACATTCTAGATCCAGTAAAAGCTCAAAGGACTAAGCTCAAACAGTGCACAGGCGGTGGGGAGCCTAAATTAAATCCCGCTTCCTCCGACCAATCAATAGAGAAATATCATGTTCACACAATCAACAGATTGATAGGTATCATCACCAAAGACACCAATACATCAGTAATTAACGCCTACTTTTAACAGCCACAAAACTATGGAAAAAAGAACAAGACCAAGACGGAAGGAAGGGGAAAGAAGGAAGCTAACTACCACAAATAGCTGTCTATACGCAAACATTACACATTAAGGTGTCTATACCCTGCATACAAACAACCAAGTTATGGATTAAAGTAAAGCATCATCAGCAAGACAGCTAGCTTCCCTACGGTCTTCACTGTCACTCATCATTAACCGAACCCACTCCACAGAAAACTCGACTAACCAACGACAGCACTCACACCAATGAGTCCGATTACCCACCATCATACCTAAAATCTTCGGTTACTGGCTCTGAGTCGCAAGGGTCTCAACCCAGACAAACCCAACATACAGTAGATAGGTCTTGTTAGTAGACGTATCTCCTAACGAACCAGTTAAGGCGAATTACGTCATATCAGTCGATCAATCCGGATTCCGTTGAATTGATCTGTATTATTCTGCTGAGAAAATGAGATAACAGCCGTGCGGGCGAACGCCTGTACACTATTTGAACTGTAATTTGACTCGTTCGACACCCATACATGACCGTCTCGTCTGATTCGCCTGTCTGATTGATCGTGTATGATCGTCTAGTCCGATTTGCTACGCGTTTTGTCGGTCATGCACGGTAGTCGTTTCGTCATATAGATAAACGGGAGCCCCTGTGGCCTAATTTTGAATCGTTTTTTTTTCTTCAATAAACGGTTTTACTACGTTTTTCCACTCTCGCTTTTGGGTCAAACGATAGAGCTCGTCGAAAAAGGGACGGTCCAATAGGTCCTTAAAAGATGGCCACATTTCTCTACGCTGCGCCATCATATGTCCATCTCGCATCTTACGTTATTTGGCAGCAGCAACGGCAGAGTGTTCGGCCTGGGATACGACTAGCTAGCATCCTTAATACACGGCTTAACCATCCAAGTCTGTAAACGTAAGGATTTAATAAAAGAACTCGCTTGGCAATCACAACCAAATATCTGTTTATTAACTTCTTCCGTGCTTACTCGTTAGTGCCACGCGATGCCACAGGTAGAACACAAACATCGATGGTCAAATACCTGCAGATGGCTTACATCTTCCACAACGAGCTGCCACGTTTCGATGCCGTAAAGCAATACAGCTCACACTATCGCCTTATATATGCGACTCTTAAGCCTCAGAGATGTGCCTCTCCGTTGCCAGATGTGTCCCGGATTGGTGAATACATCTTTAACGCTAGAGATCTGCGCTTCTGTTTCATTCTTCATACTTCCGTCGCAGGTGATGCAACCTCCCAGGAACATAAAACGGTCAACAACCTCTATAACCTCATCATCCAATATTGGATTTACGAAATCACAGCAGTCTTGCAAAAGCACTTGGCACTATAAGGCGCATTCCGAAATGCTTAGCAGAGCGCGAAATAGTTTCTAGTATTGTTTGTGCCGCTTGGAAATTGTCAAATAACACCTTGTTGTCGCCATACTCAAGATTAATCAGTCTTCCGACAGGTAGGAGATTCATACCGGCATCTTGTGAATGAAGCAGACAAAATTAAACAAACAGGGTGAGAGTGAGCAGTCTTGACGTACGCCGCTCCAGCTGTTGAGACTGTCAGATAAACCACTGTAGACCTTAACCGGAGATGAAGTATACGAATAAAGTGCCAACAGTACGTAACCACACATGTTTGGCACACTCCTGCCTTGAGGAAGCTCTAACTCGACAAAGTGAATAGAACGCACCTTTACAGTCAAAAAACGGGAATCGTTGATCGGCGATACACATGACTATGCTCCAGAGTGAGCCGAAGAATGAAAACGCGATCAATACATCCGGAACGAGGATGAAATCCATTCTGTTTTTCCCCAATATCCACCTGCCGAGCTGCTAGAACCTTAGTTTTGACTGGGATCAAGCGAATATCTGCACAGTTTTTGTAAGCCCTGGTTCCTCTATTAAACATGGGAACTACTATCAAGTGACGTTAGCAGAGGGGATGTTCTCGGTCGTCTATACAAATCGAAACAACTGAGTCGAGGTCTCTTTTAATGAGTCCCCATCTTCTGTGAAAAGTGTTGGCAAGAAGTCTTCCGGGTCAACATCTCCATTACGTTTGAGATCCGAAACACAACAATGAGGCTCAGTCTTGATGGGTGGATCCAAATCTTAAAGAATGTGTGAAGTTTCTACGCCAACCTCTAGCTGAGTTATTCACTCAACGTTCCAGGCAACGCAAAATTGCTGGCTGCTAGAGGACGGTACTCATAAAACAAATTGCTAAAACAGGGACGACTAAAGTTCGGCGGATCACATGTACACCTGCAGTACCGAAAACTTTTGGAATACTCACTCTTGCTCGAATGGAAGTTCAAGTGAACATCGTGGATTCTAGTCAGTCTGTCTGTCGCTCGAAAGAAAATCAAGAGCCGTCCGCACATAGACTACAGGGGTGCATTTAGAATTGTTGACAGAGAAACGCTACTTCAAGTTGTCAAAAAATCCGGAATTTAAACTTTAACTGTAGAGCTTTTACGTGATTAATGTACAAATCATTGTCACTCGTCATCGGCTCCTGTATTTTACAGGGCTTAATCCGCTCTGCTGTCTTATTTTCACTTCATAATGCATTCATTTCACTAGACAAACACAGGTATAATTAAACATGTGGACGATTTGGCGTTTGGCAACAAACATCCAACTAAAACTTTTTCGCTCTTGCCCTGTTGGACAGTTTACCCTAGTTGGCCAGAGTCTTGCAGTTTGTCTTT
>LUCH01000422.1:7778-74821 GCA_013368495.1 Paragonimus heterotremus
TACACGGCTTCAACCATCCGGAAGGACACCCATAACACGTGGAAACCGAAGGCTACATTCTGTGCTGATAAAAAGCGGAGGTAGCATGTAACTGTGGCATCCGCGCCTGCCGTTATCCGCGCGTTACCTGTATACCCGTACACGCGTGTGTCCCGCTCTCTCTCACCCTTGCCCCGAACGATCCAATCGTGTTACTCATACGATCGATTGGTTGACTTTTTGTCTTATCTATGCCTGACCGTTAATATGATTCATTCTGTTGTGTTCGATAAGGCTACGCGCTATTGTCGTCACGTGTTCTTATTCTACTCTGGGCTGACTACGTGTCAGAGCTCGCAGTTGACGTGTGTTCTAGATTGTAACAATATATAACCGTAAACGGACGCAGATGAGGTAGACTTGGATTAGATGTTTGCAGGTTCGTCCAAATGAACAGCTGTTTTGTCCAGGGCTTCCATCACTTTACAATATACTTTGCAATATTCTTTTATAATATACTTCCAAGCATGGGGAGCCCGGTTGTTATTGGCAGTTTAGTCAAGGCATCTTTCTTCAGCTGCGCGGACAGTAGACGTTTACAATAGCACCTTGCTTAGGATTTTATTGCGGTTCTTTTGTCTTCAGAAAGGCAGTAAACTTAACCGTGAGTCAACTAGTAACCGACACCGTAGTGTATTTTTCGGGTTAAAAAAGTATTCAGCTGACCTTACATTGCCATGCAAATGCATGCCGCGAGAGCAAAAATGTGTCACCCAAACAATACTCACTTACATTAGATTTCAAGCATGACATTATTTTTTACTCCTGTAATTTTACCCAATACGTAATTGCAACATGATCGTGTTTAACACGAACGTTTGTCGTAAAGGAAATAATGGCATGCTGAAATTGTTATGCTTAGCAGATTGTCTGGTTTGCTTCTTTTATTTGTGAACTATGGTCAGAAGACTCGATTAAGATGATTTCGTTATTTGGTAGACGGATTACTGGTCACATTTCCGAATAGTGATCACAATTACTGGTGGTCTTCACTAATGAGCCTGAAATATAATTCTCCATCAATCATTCATCAGACAAGGGAAATATTTTACTTCTGACCTATGGTATACTGAGTGAATAAGACGAACAAATATACAGAACTTGAGAATTCGTTTGTTACTGTCTGGCAAATGGTGGTAATTTGTTCTGTGTCTACCAGATAAAACAATGTTAGCAAATAAACCATGAATTGACCATCTGCCCCAAGTCATCATGAGGCAATTAAGCAGTGTGTTTCTTCAATCCATAGCTGTAAACTTGTGCCAACTTGAAGGTCACTGTTAACAGGAAATCCGTGGAATATCAGCTAGACAAAAGGGTAACGAATGATGCAAAAATAATGTCACAAGACAGTTCCAGACGCAAACCAGACCATCAAGCCATCTTCCGTAGGTTAAGTAATAAACTATTGAAAGCGGTTAATGAGTTTACTATGACTGGTATAAAAACGACACAGCAAAACGCAGCGATGGTGTACATTTCTAGTAACACCATTTTCCATTAGATACAATTTTCCATTAGTAATAATGCTTACTAAACCAACCATCATTGCAAGGAAAAAGTAGCTACAGCGAAACAGCTTAAATTAGATTACATGGCATTTTTGGCACTATATCACTAACTTGCGGTCGGCATCGATTATGCATCATACAATACTGATAATTGAATCATTTTTGAGAGGAACGCGATTCACTTAGCAATAGTAATGGGCTAATACTTGTAAATTATATTCAGCACATTATTAGGAGAGAAACGCCTTGCTCTGGTTGGAAGTAGTGTGATGTTTAGCCTACAAAATTCTGCTCGGAACAATTTCGTCTATCCGTAGTTAACCATTCCAGAAAGGATTGGACATATGGATTGCAGCAGTGTGAGTGAGAGTGCTAAGGATCGAATGCGCCATCGAAGTACTGAGGCTTTTATACCCTAAGTTCAATCAGCTAACGCATGTGGTCTGAAGGTGAGGTTTTGACGATCCGTGGTATAAACGATAATCTAAACGCAGACTGGCCATGTAGATTTGCTAATTGTCAGGCAGGTGATAGTTTAATCTCATCGCTAATTGCTTTTCAAACAAAGTCATAATCCAGGGTACAGTCTCCAACGAACTTTACTCTGAGAAAGCGTTGCTTAACATGGATCTGTAAGAAGTTAGAAGCTCTTCTGTATGACTTCCACTCCACAGGTGCACGTGCACGCTGAATAGTTCTGGTTAGAGAATATCCTGGACCACATGACAGAGGGGCACTTTAAGAGGTTGTAATGTGGATGGCAAGCTTAATTTGTTTTCTGATAGCATAGTAATGCGAAACTATGTGAAAAACAGATTTAAAAATGATCTCGGCGAGTGTAACGAATGTATGCTTTGTTCCACGTGCAGTCACTGCGAACCAGTAAAAATAACACGATTGGCGGATTATTAGTTTTCACTGTGGTGTAAAAAATAAACAGCAAAAGGGAAATCAATAAGGCCGACTATGTATTAGCTGCTATGCTGAAACCTGTGTTTGATAGAGCTTCAACTGGCAAACTAGGGAAGAAATGAAAATCTGTAGATTTATGCAGTCATTGTCTGATGCTCTTGTGTGGGTCAGATCATGCTGAATCGTCATTACAGGACTACGTGAACAGAATCCAGTTAGTTGCATTACCAATGACACAGGCGTGATTAAAACAACCTTGCAGTCAACGCGTAATGAGAGGGTGTTCACATCATCAGTCTGGAGTAGAACGTTGTAAATCTTCACGAAATATACTTTGAATGTAGCCAGAATAAGTTTGACCATTATAGAGTTACGTGCAACCCCATTAATGACCAAGACAAATGGAGGAAAGTAAAGAGTCCGACCAAAAGAGAAGAAAAACGCAAAACATTCGAAGTGGCGCTGGTGATATGTTACCAAAAACTTCAAACTTGGAGATACATAACAAATATAAAATTTGGCGTGAAATTTGATCCAACGGACAAGAACATTGCGTGGTCAAAATTACTCATTGGCTTTTCACCCTTAAAAACAGTGAGCACTAAATCTACATACTTCGCTGAGTTAAATATTAATTGACAGATTTCTTACTGTTTTACGACTTCCGTTTGTGAGAGGACAGCACGGTGGTGTCAAAATCGCATGGCACAGCAATTATTTAAGGTAGTAAATGACGTAAACTAGTCAAAGTAGTGATTTTCTTACGATTATAGAGTTTTTTTTTTGAAAAAATGTCTGATACGACAGAATTTTTTTCTGTAAATAAAAGAACGTTAAAATTGTTAACCAACCAGTCAGGGTGTTAAACAACCCAGGTAATTGATGTAGTCAGACGATGCATGATTGCGGGATGATCAAAAGATGGACGAACACTAAAATGCTTTGCAGTCACAATGAATTGCTGTAAACGCTGATTTACACTGCGACTCGTGACACAAATGTTTGCTATGCATATTATTATCATGCCAAATGTTCTTCGTACGAGCACGATAGATATAAATTGAAAAAAATGAATTCTCTCTGTTCAGTGTATTACAAACGATAGCAGGAAGTCAATTGGCGGAATTTTTCCGCACTTTATGTTATCTCATTCTATTCGTTGTAGAGAGGACTACTTATCAAAAGCGTACAGAAATACCACTAGAAAAGAGGAAATGCGAAAATACAAGGTCCAATACAAGAAGAAACAATCGTTTGAATCAATACCTTTTGAAAGAATAGAACACGTTTTTTCTCGATTTACCTGCAAAATCATACTGGTGACCATCCGCTTGGACTTGGATTCCGTTGGAATTCACCGAATCAATTTGTTGGTTAGTATTTGAGACCAGTCTTTAGAAGGCTAGTTGAAACTGTTCACATCGGTCTTGACGTGATTTTAGTGGATATGTTAGGCGATTAACAATCATGAGTCGTTTAGTCCATACAACCACCACTGCCACTGCAACCAGTCTGAAAAGTCAGATGTGAAAAACGATGGTTGAGTACTCTGTTCGACGCTGAGACCATTGGAGATTTTGAACATAACCAACCAGTGTGAGCCTGGTTGTCTTCCATCCACCTTGTTTCATCACTACCTCATCAAGCAGATGTTTACTGGACACTCTCCTTATTAATCGGCATTAATGTATGTGACTTATTCAAGCCACACCTCTGTTTGCCCATTATCGATTATCTTGTGAAACTGCAACATGTGACGTACTCAATCTGAAAGCGAATTGCTGGAACCGTGATCGCTTGAAATGAACTGGTTTTGCCGGCTACCTCGGGAATTTTAATGGGAAATCTGATGTTTCACTTAAGAAGCATTTCACTTACCCCAAAAGCTTTAGTCGATAATTATCCCAAGCTTGACTCAGTAGAAATGTTGTCTACCTGAATGACCATATCTTGGAAACTGCTTTCCCGAACACCTGTTATTTGAACCCCCATAAATCTGGCCACCTTACAAGTGAAAGACAATTGAGCACTATCCAAGTGTCACATAGAAGGATTAGGAGTGAAACCAACGAAACTGTTTATAAGGCAACAAATATTTATGATGATAAACTGTACGCCGCATAGATTAACGAAGTGAGAGAAAGCCTCGGTGGTGAAAACTCTTGGAGGGAATAAAGTTAATACCAGGAAATGATTGGAAACAGCAGACAGCTCCTTAATAGTTGAGCAACGAAGTTGAATTGCATGCTCTGTCACAAAGGCCAGGTACATAGTCAATAGGAATTTACAAAATAATTCACGCGGATGATTGAACTAGCAAGATGTTTTCAGTGAGTCACTGAAGCCCATCGACACTGTATTGGGTATGGAATCAAACCTCAAAAATGGGAACATGTAGTACAGTCTACGGAGCCCGCGTTTAGGGCGGGTAAGTCTGTTCAATTGTGATGATTGTAAGCTTTCGGAGCCCAGTTGGTAGAGTTTTTAATCATCTCGGCATGCTGTTTCTGTGGCCGGTTCGAGCCCAACCAAAGTCTAGATTATTGTGTGAACTCTCAAGTGTCTTAAGTTTCTTAATGGAAATGCAAAATAACTTCTTTCAACCAGACTAATTTCCTAAATGTTCTTATAATACTGGGCCGACAGAAACGTTGCATCTAAACAAGAATACAGTATTACATTTTTGGCTGAATAGACAATAGGGAAAGTAGTAATTTTTAGAACGGATATTTGTTCACCTTGAACAATAAAGGCGACAATTAAAGCATAGTGAGCAACCCTTATCATGAGATTGACTTCCAGTTAGTCTCTGGCAAAACTTGATAACAAATTTGCAATTCACACCATCTGTGGCTCGTCGGCGATGCATATCACTGCCGAGAGTGCGGGTTGGACTGTGATAAGTGTAATGTTATTGTCCTATCTACTGACCTCAAATTAGATGCGACTGAATTGTCAAACCTAAACTTCTGGTCACATTTGCTTGTGAATTATATCCGATTACTCTTGTTAGCTCCAGTAAACGACTTCAGAACTAGAAGTCTGTGGTCAGTTTAGAATTCACATATATTGTCGTGGCTGTCCAGCAACATGATGTTTATTGGTTATTAGCAGAATATTTACAGATTACAAAGTGAAAAACTGAAGAGCTCGAACAAGAACAAACCGCGAGTTCAGTGCTCCTTTTCGAAATGAAATGAGTGGTAAGTGTTAGAACGTTCGATGAAACTTAGGCAGTACAGTGTACCCTTCTTTGTTGACTATCCTATATGATCGTAAAGAAGTAAATTAAATATGCACTAAAAGGTCAGAACTCCACTTTTTAATGATATGTGAACAGTTCACGCTCTGAAGATTCACTACAATCTGGTTGGCTTCACGATAGCTTAAGATCACTTTGCGGCAGCAGTCTCATCTCTCCTGAAATGGATTCCATCCAAGAATGTCGTTTTATTGTTTCAACTCTCAGTGACCAGGATATCCTTAAGTGCGACAATTTTTGAATGTTAGTCAAATTGTGAAATCCGGAAATGTTTAAGTTTGCTTAGTAACTAGAGCTATGGTAAACAACAGCCAGCTCAAGCCGTCATTTTCAATTTAGATTCCATAACGTGTCTTAATTGTTTTGTTTTTCTTACATTGTTTTGGTTGAAACAGTGGCTTGTTTTGAGGTTTCATATTTTCCGGTAAACATTTCTTGATGGGATTTCGGATGTGTACACTATGCAGCAGTCCAGTTTTCTCGCAAGGTTTTGCCATGTAATTTAATCGAAACAGATTTGTATTACAAACAGTGAACCATTTTCTGTAAGATTGTTTAGAAAAATATATTGACACAAAATCTCCGGCTGCAATAAATTCAGTGTCATACGTCAACTACGTAACAGGGGAGGGACTGAACAACAACTCACAATGTTCAACATACACCAATCCATCATTACAGTCTCCACAGGTTAGAAGATGGTGCCATATCTAGCAGTAACATTATACTCCGATTTTGGAGAGCTTTGACTGAAACGCGTTAGATCGAAAGAGTCAAACGGCAACGGTAGTTGTTTTTCTGCCTTAACGCTGCGATTTCTTCTAAAAGTGGTTGAATTCTGCCAATGTGACTTCATGAGACAAACAGTGTGATGATGGTCAAAATATGCGGCCGGGTCGACAAACCACATAACAGAAGATCGTGTTCGGTTTGGGGGTATTCCGGCTAGTAAACAAGTAAATCCGCTATGTGGGAGCAAGTGTGAATGAACCCCGGTTTTCAGATGCAAAGGGTCTTTAAGCAGCTCGCTCTCCACTTGGCCGGCTCAAAAAATTGGATTGAACGGAAGTATAATACATTCGCTGTTGTATTCAACAGTAGTGAGAGGTATTTTAGTCTGGCAAACGAAGTTCCAGCACTGAAATATCGAGGTTAGTCGTTTCACAGTTCTTGATTACCGCTCACACAAATACTTTGCTGAACGATTTCCCCTAACTGTCATATATCTGTATTACTCGTATATGGGTACTTCACATAGCCACAGAAATCCTCCGGTTTTCAAGTATACTTCAGTACTGAACAAGTCAGATTCTGTCAGAGAGTGATCTTAGTGGCACATGACACCAAAATACGTAAACTGATTGGTGCCACACAAACCAAAGAGCTTGGCAAGTAACAAAAATGTAACAATGGAACTGTCCCTCCAGTCCTAATATGGTATCTTGAAACGGCGTTGGATTGCTCTCTTGCTATATCACCAGTTGTGTCGGTGATTCGGATGGATTTTCATCGAACTATCTCTATCACAAACCAGAACAGTCACTGGGAGCTGTAAACCTAACATGTTTTTACAGTGTCAGAAAGCCATATGGAAACAGATGCAACTTTAAGCTGATTGTGTACAGTGATCTTCAACACGAATGAAAATCATATCCAACGTACACTATGATGAACTGCAAATGGCTGATTGTCCATACGACCTATTTTCCGTTGGTCAAAATGTGCCTGATTATTGCGCTACAGCATTCATTAACTGCTGTGAAATCATGATTGTTCTACAGACCATGATTGGTGCTTATAATTATGAACATATATTACTTTTATATATCATTATGAACATTCAGTGATTAATCGTGTCTAGTTGTTTGTCTACGCCAGTTTCTCGCTGTTTAATCCAGACATCGTTTGCCAACAATGACACCTAGCTTAATGTCTCAAACGTTGGTTTGTTTGACCTTTGCGAATGGTCTAATTTTGATTCCGTTTGGCTTTAGGTAATTGTGTTCGATTTTTTTACCACGAGACAATATCATCTATCAACATCAATGCTAAAATGCGTGCTGTTAGCTACCAATTCGTGATACAAAACTATGTATCATAATACCAGCATAATTTCCCAGAACATTCAGGTCTCAGAACAAATATTATTTTGGAATTTCAACAATGCTTACTGACTTTTTTGCTACAATTTTCTATTCAGGATACGACTGATGTCGATGGGCAACTGATTATTTCTCCTGTGTGTGATTAAAAGTGTCTAAGCCTCCGTCGACTAAACTGTGACATTGGTGTTTTTGTAACTAGATGCAGACCGTTCACCCGTTATTATAAACTACACTGGAGATGAGCTTGGATGATTACTTATTGTTACAAGGGCATCTTTCTTCAGATTATACAAAAAAGGAGCTCATGTATAAAGTAATAACCTCTGACGGAGAAAAATTACTGTCGTTCAACTCGCTTTTGTTTTCTGGTCAAATTGACTGTACGACGAATGTGTAAACACACGCTAGAACGCATTCTTGCAGCCGAATTTTGAATAGCGGATCGTTGATAAATGTTTTAGTCACTTAGTTATATAATGTTGTTTAGTGTTCACGAAGCTTCACGTCAGCCATTTGGTGTACCTTCCTGAAAATGGAAGAAAGTCCGAAACAGTCAGCAGGTAAAATATTGACTAATGAATTCAGCAACACGTGCCAATACAATTTGTCAACATTTAAACGTCTTCCGTTCCCGTACGTTGTAATCACTCGAAAATTACATAACATAATCGGAAAATATTTTTATTCACAAAGCTTATCTGGAAAAGCTAGCGTATGCATTTCAAAAGTTTCTGCCCAGAACAGTATGATAAAAACTCGTTAAGAACGTCGTTAGAAAGAGATCAGGAAGACTATACAAGGATAAACGTTGTCGGCTGTAATTAAGTACAGTGATGTACTGTCTGTATGCCAACAGGCGTCACTCAAAATATCTCCGGCGATACAACAAATATATAACCCCAAGGATACAGGTAACAAAGTTACCAAAGAAAGCAGGGTTCTTCAAATCATTGCATCCAGTTAAGAGTTGAACATCAGTGACAAATTTGCGTTTAACAGCTACTGTGTTAGGAACCTATAAGGCTGCAAAACCACGTATAGTACAATAAGCCAGGAAACTATCAATCCCGTAGGCTACGAGCCACTAGCCTAAGTCTGTCGCATCCTACTGTTTACATAATTATTCATGATGCTGCGATATAGGCTACATTTTGAAGACTAACCCATAACTGGCCGCTCGTATCTGGAGGCATGGTCCCTAAATTAGACGGAAGCACAGCCGAAAGTAGCAAGCGCCTATATACAGGCTGATTGACAGCACGCGACTTCACCAATAGCACATGATCCGAATGGAACAGAATCAGTGCCTCTGAAGCAGCCTCTGTGATTTGTTGGGTCAACCAAAACGCAGCATTCAGTCTCCAGACGCTTTCGTTATGAAATACCACGGTCCTCTGCATGTTACTGAAATACTGTTTTGATGCAAGGGTTAACCTGATAAGGATTACGGTGTATTCTTCGTCATCTTGCTCGTCTACTTTATGTCCATAACAATGAAATCTATCCTGTAGAATACGGGCTTTGCGTTCAAAGTAGGTTACATGTACATTTGTCACCAGAATGCAGGAAAAACATTTTTTCCATATGATAACCATCAAGACAACAGCGTCATATCATTATATGGATCCAAAGGAACGGTCACCTACGCCGAACTCAGTATTCATGTACGAAATATCTTTACAGGGATGCCTGATGGTAGATGGAGAGAGGCAACCACTGATAATGAGTTGAAGTTATCACGATTTACTGTCTAGTGGAGTACAGTGCTTGGTGGTCAGGAGGTTTGTACCAACCGTCCTCCAGGTAGTGTAAAATTGTGTGACTGTCGCTCCAAACTCTAAAGCTCAAGTCACCAAGGAGGTCTGTTTCCTAGGAACACAGTCGCCTTCCACTTGTAGATGTAGCTAACTTTCCAGGTACAACATAGGTACAGATTTTTATCTCGCCATTACTAACTAAAAAACAGTCAACACTGTTGACTTTACGATGGCAACCAAAATCTACATTACACTGGTGGCATCTTATCTCTGTCCGCGTTCCATACGTGCTCTGGTTGCAAGGTACTTTCAGTCAGTGACCCCACACATTTCTATCTGCTGGCAGCAGTTTGGCTTCCCACAGCGAAATGAAACATTTGAGATGACAGCTAATGTTCACAATTTGTTTAGACATTCTCTCAAAACACACCGTACTTTTTTGGTAGCAGTCAATGACATAAGATTTTCGATTATATATCTCATGAATCTCTACTAACAGCATTCACTGCCCATGTTCGACCTATCGGTTTAAGCTGCTATCCACGTTCCGTTTGTAAATCCAGTGCACTCCGTTTTGTTTATCTCAAAAAGGTTGTTTATCAGTTACCCTCTATTAATCTTCAGTTTGTAATGGCCTAAGATGAACCCTTCACCTCTTTTGGTTTTGACTTCACACCGAGCACACTCGATGATCAGGTGAACTATCCAACATGTGTGAATGATATCTCAATGTCAATTTCTTCAAGAGACACGCTGGCAATCGGACTGGAAGATTTTCAGAATAGTTTACTTGAACTCAATATGACCATGAACCAGTCGAAGATTCCGAGCATCCGCACAGAATAAGATAGAAAAAGTGTACTGTTTTTGATTATCGACCCGTGTATTTCTCCTATAAATCGTGCTGTCTGACTTGGGAGTAATTATGCCAACAGTTGCAGATGCTGACAATAGAAATGTTACTAAGAATGATAGACACGTCATTGTAAGTTGGACTCATTTAATACAGACTGACTCATCAATCGCCTCAATGTCTTGCATGATAAATACGAAAGTCCTTCCGTCCAATAGTGATTTTATTGAACCAAATCACTTTCGTCGTCCCCCTACACTTCTGAGTGATTCAATTTAGGACTGGTATATCTTCACGTACATTCGTCACTCATGTGGCCACTCAAAGTTAACGGATAAAGTGAAATATCAGTGTGGTACCTGTCTTGGAAGGTTGTCTGCTACAGCTCAGATATGTACTCCTACTCATTCTGTAAAAGACGGAGGTCATAACATTGTTACCACATTACTAATTCGTAAATTGTGGTGATACCTCACAACGATTTTATTGCCGTTATTTAATTATTCAAATAACCGCGCAGAAGTGTCTGAGTACTTCAACACTGCTCTATTTATTGAACCCCTCTACTGTGAGTCACTTGGTTCGCAGACCGTCTTACTCAGTCACAAACTCAGGATAATTCACGCCTACCATCCAATTTACTATTTTCAGTGGGATGTTGCAAGTCAGCGAGACTCACTGTCAATTATTACAAATACGTTGGTCCTATTATATCAACCGCTTCGGTTTTCCCATTAACCACCCCACTTAGAGAACAATCCAAAGCGAATTGACAACAAAACCAGAGTAACAATGTTGCTTCAATACACATTCACCTTCTAAGTGTTGACATGCTGATTCTCACATTCTGTTGACCCGAGGAATATTATTACTAAAGCCAATGATTCAACGCTTATTCGTGGTCGGCCTGAAAAGACTGTCATAGTCTTTGCGTTTGTTGCTCAGCACTCGCTTGGATTGTTAAAGACCAACTCTGTGAATCATATTCACTACCTAAAATCTGACATCATTTCACCATCCGTCGGTCCTCCACATAATCTGCACGAGCACATGCATATTGTTTCTCACATTCCTCCGTATCATCCAATCAGAATTGGTTAGAATGCGGTCCAACCCACAGCTTCATCCAGTTATCGGTACATTGTTCAAGTACTGGAATTGTGTTTTGTTGTCGCTCAATCCGTGTTCAGGCTTGAATATACATGAGATGGACATCCGAGATACAAAAGAAGAAATCATCAGTAGAACACTGAAACTAAAAGGAAAGATGTGCTTCGAATGATGACAAAATTGCTGGGACTACTTTCATTTAGTATTTTCAGACGCTGGCAGAAATGTATCTGTTCTTGTTGTCAGTATGGATAGATGAACATTATCTAGGGCAGAAACGTTCGACTTTGTACTGAATTAACTCGCACGAATGCAGTTTGCCACATTAGTTTTATTCTCAGGCAATGTGTGATTAACGTTTGTCTTCTACGAACTAGGATTTAATAAGAGATTGGATGACTATCAAACTTGACGGAAACATTTGCAAGTAAAGAATCCGGTACCGCAACCGGTAACAGTTTACTAGTACAAACAGCACAAGCACTGTCATTCAGGGATAATTTGGCTGGGTCAAGGAAACCCGCCACAAGAGACGGAAGGATAAAACACTCGGACAACTGACACTTTCTGGAAGCTGGACGAGGCATGTGTTATTCAATCAATGAAAAAGAAATATGTTCCTCTTCTGCCAATTTTGATTTAACCCCCTTGAATGCTAGTAACTTATATACAAACCTGGTGTGCTTGCATTTTATATGGAAGACTGGTATGTTGATTTAGTCGGCTGTATTCGACAAAACCTACAAAAAATGGTGGTGCCATTTGTTGAAGGATAATGGTTAAGGAATTGTACCGTAGTTGGCCAACTTGAATATGTGTGCGTATTATATGGATACCGGAAGTGAATTTATTGTGATTTCCAAGAGTAAACGGAAGGAAAAATATTGGACGATGATCGGACTTCCAGTATTCTGAACAATAGCCGAACTGCTTCAGCGAAGGAATGAACAATTTCAAAAGATTTGTTCCGTAGCAATGACGAGATTTAACGAGATTTGTAAATGGAGATATTCTGTCTCTACCATGCTGGTAACATTCTTTGTAGAGAAGATATACATATCAAACCCTGATTTGTAAAGGTACCACCGTTTGTCTTAGCTGTATTGATCACATCGCGAACTGCATCAGTTACTCTCGATCTATTAGTCCATGGTTAAGGGTGGTGAGTTATGTAATCTCCCTGATGTATAATATAGAAGTATAGTTAGAGGAAACTTTAGTGTGTTACCTCTGGTAGCCTTCATCGGCGTACTCCAGACAGCTTATCTACGACTAGTGAATCATTTTGCTTTATACTTATAAAACTGATTATTACAAAGGGTTGATTAGAAATCCTAAGGTGAATAATCTAATGATGAAATTTTCTGTCATTGAAACGGTCTTAGAAAATGTATTTCTCTGGAGGATCCCAAAGGTAACCAGAGTCTGTATGTGTACAAATTTCGCAAATGTTCACCTATCTGCTTGTTGTAGACGAGTTCCATTGAAATTCATTATCATTGCAATCATGTTTACATTACACTACACATAGCAAGTTGATTACGTTTCGACACAGCCCCTAACTTAGCTGTTCGAAAGATTAATGTAACCTCTGACCCCAGCCCTATGGCTTTATCGAAATATGCAGATGGAATGCCCTTCCTTCTTAAGCAGTTACACCTTAGTAGGTTAACTACAATTTGTTGTTCGTTCTGTTTGGACGTTAGGTTTCGTCGCTGGTGCCAAATTCGGCTAAAATTAAGTACCATTTTTACGAAGCCTTCTGAAGTGAAATATTTGGTTGATATTGAGTTCTGATTCGTTTATTTTGAGACGACGCGCAAAGCTGGTTGACGAACACCTTTGTAAAGAGATGTTATACAATGATTTCCTGTTTTCCCAACCAGTTACCTATTCAAAAAGAACTGTGGCAGATTCGTCCGTCTAACGTTGGAGAGAAAACGTATACACAGTAGCTTTTGTTATCACACTCATGTGTCACTATAATAACGGTGTTTATGTTTTATACAGCCAATAGACCTTAGGGTTGCACATCTAGTGTGCGTCCTCGGTTGGTTATATTCGCCTAAATTCGTCTTCATGCACCGAAATAATAAACCGTTGCTACTTATTTCCGGGCGACAGACAGATTATCAGGAAAGCACCTGATGGACATATGTGAAGTGTGTTACCAGGTGCAAGATAGTGTTAGCCAAAAGGTAACCAATATGACTACCGGTAGTTCCACTGTAACTGATGTTGGTAAAATAATACGCTCAGCTGGGTACAACACAGCACAGGGAACATGGTGATGACGGACTTGTAACCAAATTGACTTTCGGATTAGTTTTACATTGATGGACTTCTAAAAGATTCTTTAGGTTCAGCAATTCGCCTGTGAGACTTGAGTTTTGCTTTAACAGCCTGTGTAAGATGAAAGTATTGTGAATATTGACTTCATAGTACGTTTATGAGCACCTCAGTACCAACGTATCAATAGTGATAACTGAAAACAAGACATTAGGAAGTGGACTGGAAGAAAACGGTTTGAGGTGAGAACCGGGTACTTAATCTAAAGCGCTTAAGCGCTCTCTCAAGTTTTTAGATCTCCATGATGGGATTGCGTTCTCCTTTGAAGGCCATTATAAGCGTATGACAAACAGGTGTCGTGTACCAACATCTCGTTTAAATTGCTGGTAAAATCCCGAGCGAGGTATACAGTTTCGTCTTCCACTCAGACTTGATAAACGCGTGGCTGCCAACATTTCTGTTGAGTTTTCAACTCAGGTTCTCTGTGATATTAGCCGATGCGAGTCTATTCTCGAAATAATATTCGCAAAATTCAGAACCTTTCGCCTACGACTATTATAGCGAAAAGGCGTTCAATAAAGTACAATCTTTATTGTCCAACTCGCTCGTTACCATACCACGCGATTTTGAATCACAATTCCAGTCCACAACATCCCCCGGTTTCCGCTCACACGTCGTGTGCACTTCTACCCAGTTTAGGTGTGTGATTTACGCCTTCTATCCGCGGAGGTTTTCCGCCCGCTAGTCCTCGTCCGTTGATCCGATTTCTTTGAGCGATGGCTTGTCCGGTCGTTCATGTTGTCCTCCGTCCATCCGCGGTGGGCTTTGACCGTACTCCACAATCGTGCCGAGATATTCCTGAGAGTGTTGGAATAATCAGGCCTTCAATTTGGTCATCCATGCTATTTTGGCTGCCATGTCTTGCGCCTTCGTCCGATCCGGTCGAGCGATGACTCATCCGGTCGCCCACGCCGTCTTCCATCCGCTCGTGGTGGGTTTTTGAACGCAACTCCCCCCTGTGTTGAGGTATTCCACCGAGAGTTGGAATGCTCGCACTTTCTGCCTGACAGCCCACCACACTATGATACAGTTGTTGTATGCATCATCGTTCACCGGCCTATAGTGCACCGAGAACCTGAAATTAAGGAATCTTCATTAAGCTTAGCAAAAGCTGACCGGTTTCATAATTTTTGTATAGAATATTATTTATGTTTCGCACTATTAGGATTTACTATAATAAGTTGTAGCGTATGAACATCCCGCTAAGTCTAATAGCACATACTGCATACTTTTCCAGTATGTGACTTTGAACACGAAATGGAACCAAGGGACGTTAGCGGATTTTTAGCTGCAACTCAGTTAAAAGCATGACTTTTCGAACACATATGAATATGTTTGTCCATTATCAGTTGTTTGATCAATTAAACATGGTAATACTGTCACAACTTGTTCACTGTTTACAGTCTGATCTATGCTTCTGAGGAGTGTAAGTTGACTGATGAGACTGAGCAAAACAACCACCTCGAGTCATTTTAACCTAACGTTCTAACTTTTTAGAAATGTTAGCTGTAACTAGTAAAGTCTTGAGTGCACATTCCAAAGTGCGTACCTCATCTAAATGACAAGGTAGCAGGTAATAACATGTTTAAAAATACGTCGTCAAGGTGTTGTGATACACTGGAGACTGCGTTAACTAGAGAGGACCGCGAGAGTAAGTACAATCACAATGCATTACAGGCAGCACGGCGAAGACTCATACCCACCCTTAAAATCTTCCGATCATCGATTGATCAGTTCGTTCACCACCAAATAGGCCAAACTCTAAAACGTGAGTGAGTACCGTACAAATTGAATCTTTGACATAAGGCTGTGCACAACCTGGCAAATACCAACGCACCTCTTCTAGAAAGCATCAATTCAAATCGATGAGCACATCTTAGAGAGTCAAATATTCCATATTACCCGGCCAGTTAACTCTGTCACCATGTACCCACATTGTACACCTTGTTTTCCATACATTTAAAAGCAAGAACCAGACCCACAAGTTTGCGGGTCAGCTCCCTAACCCATAGATACTCAGATGTGCGTACTCACAATAATGTTGCTTCAACTGATTCTTTATGAAGATTGGTTGAACTGAATGGACTAACACCCTTAAACAGTCACAGTATTTTTCAGCCACGATGAAAAAGATTGATAACTGGATTTCGCCTGTAAAATTGCTCATCGTTACCAGACACACTTGTCAAAGCCAGAGTTCAAATCCCGGTCCAAAAGGCACGAGGCAATTGTGTTGACGATTACAATACTGACCTTACACATGATGCAACAAATTTACACTGTGCAAACGCTCTTGTGTATCTGCATGTCAATCCTCTCAAGTTTTGTTGTGTTTATTCAACTCGAGCCGGTGCTTATTTACCTACCGTCTGTGGTTGACACGATAGTGCGCCCCTAAAAGCTCGAGTACCGTCTTGCAAATCAGTAAGCCAAATTTACAGTCGCAGTTATTACAATTTATTTTCAGTGTCCACCAATATAGTGTTGTACTGGCAAACATGTGTAGTAATTATTCACCAAGCCCTTTCAGCAGTCATGTAGGACATGATAATTTATCTTGGACTTCCTAAGTGCCGTGCAGCTTAGTATACTGTCTGAAGTTTACCGTCAACATATGTTCGTTAAGAAACACATAATTTACCCGATCATCAGGCTTAGTTATCACACGGTCAGTCCCATCTGTTTACTCCTACCCGAATTTGGTGGCTTGTACAAGACACTAATCAGCTGAAAATGTTTTCATTTCTTTAGCTTGACCGGGTCTATAATTTCGTTGAAGTGACACGACGTAAATATCTAAGAGAAACTAATGGTTTCACAATAAAATTGACCGTCTATTGCGGTTGTACGTACTTATCGAATGATGGGTAAACAAAACTGCAATTAAAAAACGACTGACGTTTGGGCATAGCCTAGCATGCATAATAGTATTTCGCATTGTCTAAAGGAAACTGTCACTAGTGACCACAGTAATGAGAGATTCATTGAAAAGCTCATCAGTTCGCAGGGAAACATGATAACATTCAACGGAATTTTTGAAACATATGGGTTAACGCAGTTGTCCTAAAACACACATTGGTGGGTGTTGAAGTTGAGCCTGAAGAAAAATATACTTCGTTAGTGAGTTATCGTAGCAGCGAGTTTTGAGTCAAAAGAACTTCTTGAACGGACTGACTAAGACATTAGTTTTGCTATAAAATCCAAAAACAAATTTGCCCCCTGCTATAACTATTCATTAGTTGTACTTGTTTGAATCGCACGCCACCAATAAATGATCGCTTGTTTCCTACTCCGATAGACACTACAACCAACCCTTTTCAAAAATGAACTTCAAAACTCAGATTCACACTGGCTGGAACCCGTAACGGGTGCACGTCCACGTCATCAGGAAAGCCAAATGCATGAACACATATGTTTCTAATTTTCAAGTCCCTCATGTACAATCGGCGTGTTTCCATTCGCTCTTTTCTAATGTTGCCTACGGTGTATTGTCGGAGAATTCCTGATGATCCTTAACAACACGTTGACCTGAATACTTTCTAGAAATGTTGTCACAAAAGCCTGTTTGGATACAAAATTCATCATCAAGTCTGATTACAGTTCTTGCGACTTCCAAATGTCACACACCTGATTCATATCAGCATGCTATTGTTGGATTATCACAAGTGACAAAATTTAGAGTGAAGTTTTATTAAGGCCGTTATAAACTATGGTTTTTCATTTGTCATTGTGAAAGACGGACGGATCTTTTCACACAGTGTTAACTCGCAATAAAAAAGGTCGAGGATTTTGTTGTAAGAATAAGCTGGCATCGCCCGACTTTCCACATTCTAAGCAACATCGGCAGATTGAAAACCATGTTCCGATTACGGGTTTTTACGAAAGTTTACAAGCACACAGACAGCATACTTAAAATGTTCAGTGTAAAATGCATATGGAACTAAAAATATGACTGGTTCGAAAGTATTATCACATGCTGGTTAAAACAAGACAGCTTCTTCGTTACACAAAATGTTGTTATGGCTGTTATGGAGAGCCACAGCAACAGAAAATTGATGGCCCGCAAGGTTTTTACTTCACTACGAGACAGTATTTTATTTAGTAATAAACCCTGATGATGGGCTATTTTAAAACCTTGTATAGTTATATCACATACATCATTCCTTAAGTGAAGAGGCGTAATTAAATGAACAAATAAAGGCGACAGATCTAAACAATGCATTTCCAATTTGATATGAATCTGTTTAGTCCAGCAAAGTGGAGAAAACCTTCTTGCTATTTACTTAATGGATAAGACATCTACGGTTTGAAAAAGTGCCGCCAACTATTGACTGGAGACTGAGTGGACTTTATTGAATGGGCTGAGAAGAACAAAACGAGCAGGTTGTGAAACCTAACCTTTGAGCCACTTCGGTTGTTTGATTTCATTGCTGCTGCGTTTCTGGATGACGTTTTACGATGAGTGGCCTTTCGTGCATATAGCAATTATCATGATGACATAAGCTGTTATAATGTTCTTCTTTTCCCAAAAGTATTGATCCTACACGCTACATATTTCGATTTACAAACAGTATGAATTTAAGAATACACACTAGACCACAACCGCAGCTACCTTATCATGAAATAGCTGATACATCGAACGTCCGTCCAGAAACTCAGAATTACAAACAGCTGATGCGCACTGATATGAATCAGTAAAGTGGCGTTGGTGGTACGGTATTTCATCTTGATATACAAGTGTTTGCGTCAGTTCCTGTGGTGTGATAACCTAGTTGTTGGCCTAGTGAACGCCACTAATAGCAACCTAAGGAAACCCGTTAGCTAATCAGTTCCCACGGGCTTTTTCGTTACGTATAACATATCATGAGGATGTGATGGAGGCGGATGGTATCAGCCAAACATTAAAGAAAGGGTTATTCGAAGGCTGGGAAACTGAGTTTTAGGCGGCCAGTTGAGTTGATTCTTCCCAATTTTAGTTGCGATACTGACGTTGGGGATGCCACTTAGAATTTCAAATCCAGGCTGATAGACTTATGGTCAGCCACTTGCGGATTTGTCCAGAAATTGGCCTACACATGTAATCTAGGGTTCTAGTTTATTGTTAATCAACTCTTTTAGATAAAGTTGGCTGATTCAAAAGTGTGTGTATTAAGTTAAAATCTCACTTTTCCTTCAGTGCAGTAGTTATTCGCACGGTCGACTTTCTGGACCTAAGAATCTCAAGGTCAGTTCGAATGCTGTTATGAGGACGTTCAGTCCATCCTGTTTGACGCATGCTTTCAGAAGTTTCAGATAACTCGTGCATCCACATGATGAAATCGAAACCTATTGTCATTTGGGCAGAACATCCTAAATGTACATGAGGAATCAAATCTGTCGTTCAACTGCCAATGCAAGCATTCGATTTGCAGGGCTGTTTGACACTTTTTCTTGTTAAACCTGGCAACTAATTTAACCTGGAGAATTTTCCGTTGGCTGCTAACGCATATCGGCCAAATATCCATAAATTACTATTTTGCAGTCCTCATTTGCGATTTTACGCTTAGTTACATAATCCACAGATTGACGACCTTTGTGGTAATGCAGTCCTACAAACAGTTGTTTTAAACATAACACGGATTAGAACATAAGGATGGCAACAGGTTCAGCCTAGCACAGTGTTCACCCGTTTGACATTGAGTAGACAACACAACGCCATTGTGGGAACGCACTTGTGTTGTGTTATTAGAATATGACGTGCAGCGATTGATGCAGGCTTCTTGCATCTATGTCATGGCTGTGTTGTCATGCGTTGGTGTGACATGTTTTTTGATCCACTTCGGGACATATTCCATGATTCGGAATCGCAAATGGTGTTCAGTCCTGTCTTTGTAAAAAGTTCCACATCTACATCGATATTCATACGTAGCACTGGATTTGGTTGACTCGGAAATCGGTTGTTTTACGTGGGAGAAATTCCCCAGGGACCCATTTAAGGGCGCGATGAAATTGCCGTCCTGTCGTCTGAGTGCGATCTAGCTAGAAGCCCTATCTTGTGGGTTAACAATTTGCATTTCTTCCGGAACGATTAACTCGGAGGAGAATAAGAGTTGACTAAAAGGCTAAGCCTGTTAATTGGAGACACCCATTTGGATCTATGTCTAGTCGGAAAACTGTCTTCTCATATATAAACGACATCGCATGATGTGAAACCAGTCTAGGTCACAACTCGATTAATTTTTCCAGGTTAGATGCAAATTAGATGCAGATGTGGAGCTTTTCACAAAGACAGGACTGAACACCATTTGCGATTCCGAATCATGGAATATGTCCCGAAGTGGATCAAAAAACATGTCACACCAACGCATGACAACACAGCCATGACATAGATGCAAGAAGCCTGCATCAATCGCTGCACGTCATATTCTAATAACACAACACAAGTGCGTTCCCACAATGGCGTTGTGTTGTCTACTCAATGTCAAACGGGTGAACACTGTGCTAGGCTGAACCTGTTGCCATCCTTACGTTCTAATCCGTGTTATGTTCAAAACAACTGTTTGTAGGACTACTGTTACCACAGCAGTGACAATGATTGTAATCTCTGGTATTGCGTTCGATTTCTCCTACAGATATATAAATGACCAGTAAAACGTACTTGTAAAGATGACCCGACATTTGTCCAGAAAAATCGTGGGATACTTTTTTGTTCATTCTAATATTCTTAGGATATTTTCTAAGAACCTTACACTTCGTGTTGTTATGCTACCCATCAATACAACGATGCGGTGAGTCTGTAACTATATATTGGATGACGTGTATGGGGTTTACAAGTGGGTTTGGACAACATATCAAGCTAAAGTTATCTGTTAGTCTATAAAAATGATACACTGAGATTACCTCTTATGTTCTACTACGGCTGTGCAACCACATCGGGAGAGAGAGTATAACATTCTGTACTGTGACTGGATAATAACGCTTTGTATATCGCTTGTGGTATTTGTAACCTATGAAGACTATACTACAAGGGAGCCGTAAAATGTATGGAAAGACGTGTGAGATGTGAAAGTGTATTTTACCCTCGCCGGTTAAGTTTTCGTTTTAATTGTCCAGAACATCTTCTACCTTTTCGAAGTACTTAGAAATTTCAGTAAAACCTGTCTGTTTATAGCCTAGTTGACGAGCGCTTGAGTCGTATCATAAATATGACATTAAAACAGCCAGCATGCCCTGATTAATAAGTAAACCGATTCAGTTAATGTGTAGGTTACGTCATTTATCCTTAAAGTTGCCACATGATTTTGATTGTCTGTACGTGAAGCTAGTTGTCACTTTCTGATGAAAAACCGGCTTTCAATAGTAGAAACAGCCAATTGTTATCGATGTGTCTTACTCTTTTCACATTTACTTACAGAAAAACAGCATGCAATTCAGTCCACTTTGAAGTGTTTCAATTGTCCCACTGGGTGTGGTTCTTCTATAAAACAACAGTTTGTATCGCATTTTGCTTACATCATATGTTGGTAACCTTCAGAAATAGACTTAAAATGTGAGTAATAATTGTAGACATTCAACATTTGTCTCTTCCTGACATCTGTGAGTTATTTAAATTACAGAATGAGAACGGCTACTTTTTGAACTGTCCTGAAAGTCTTTCATTTATACAGACCTTGAAGCGATTCTTGTGAAAAAGTGTTGTTTCGTCTGACAGCAGTATATTTAATAAATATGTGTTCTGCTAGCTGTGGTGGACGTTTATGAATCTCACAATCTGAACGTGTTACACATTTTGTTTTATCTACATGTTGATGACTTCCACCACCAGCAAGTAGATGTCTACAAGATATTTTGAAGAATAAAGAAACGTTGCATTCGATATACTATTAACTTCCACTGTTTTTACGTTTCTAATGGGAACAAAACTGTTTGTTCCTATCTTGTACATCCGATAATTGTCTTTTGATTTCTACTTATTAGATTTTAGTGCAGCATAATGCCAGTCATACTCTGTGTGGCATGTTGCACACGTATACGGTTGCCTCCGTACATTGGACAATTGTTGGCACATTTGATGGAAAACTTCTATGCCAGTATCTTCAGGTTTCCGTGGTGCAAGATGACAGGTGCTGACAATATAGCAGTGGATGAGAGGATGATGAAGTGGCTAATAGGACAGAGATATGTTGGTAGTTTGGTTCATCTAAAGCACTGCCACATCGGTTAAGATGACGTTAGCTAAGCACGTTGAACAAGAACAGTGCCAGTTTAATTATTTATATCAACAAAATAAGCACATATTCATAAATCACTGATGCTGCACAATATTAAAAACTACCTGTTCTGTCCCATTCTATGTTCCCGGTAGGTAAAATTACCTATCTAAGGAACATTTGCACATCTCTCGTTCGCTGTGCTAGGCAGGTTCGCGTGTGTGTTAACACTGATGCACAAGGTCAACTTTGTTAGTCGCTGTCATCTCATTAAGAGATGAAATATTTCTCACGAATCATTCACCAAGTCATTATAGTTGTTCATGAAACCGCATTTTCATACAATTCTACGATACCCGGAGTTTTTGAAGCAAAATGTACATTGTAGTTAAAACTTGTAATCTATAAAATCTCCAGCTAAATATCAAGAAGGCTAAGCTACTCAAAAACAGAAAAGAAAATGTCGTTAACCCTTTGTGAATTACCTGAATGTTGGACGTGTACACGCATCAGATAGTCGATGTGCACAATATGTGAGAAGGTATTTACAAATGAATCAGTAAAACTTTCCGGGTGGTCGAAACATTTGAACGGTATGCACGGAAATGAGACAAACAGAAAATCGACTCACTTTTAATTGAATTTTGTTGAGTTTCCAAACATCTACTGCATTCATAAACATGTTCCCTATTATTCCCCCTGGGAAATGTAATAGTATGCAGACTCCTTACAGTGTCACTGCTCACTGCAAAGTAGGAGCCGTCCCGTACAATCGGAAAAATCTTTATTTGTCCAGCAATACATTGGGTTACGAATACCGTTTAGTGGAGGTTGATTCGTGAAGTTATAAAAACGAATCCTCTCAGCAATAACTCTGCTCAATGGATAACAGTAGAAATGACTGGAAACCGACGGAACCGTGTGCAAAATTTCAATGACAAGCAAACTAGCATGGCATCTTCTAGACGGGAAGAACAATACCCTCACAAATATTCACACACAAAAACGCATCAACCCCTATAATAACTTGTCTTTACGACGCAGTCATTTTTCTACTGAGAGATGCTTAGTTCAATGTGTGTATACGTGCGCGGTTCACAATCGACATCTTGCAACCAAGCATTTGGGTGTCTAATTTCATACTCGAGTAGCTGTCAACAGTGCAAAGAAACCGGAACCTTGACTATCGCACTTTTACGAAAACTGTTCTTAAGATGACGAAGACTTTCGAAGTTTTCATTCACATGAATACACATTCACGACAGCTCGCAAAAGCAGACAGCTTGACAGTCTTAATACTGTAATACGGTCTTTTCACAAGTGAAGAGCTTTGTTATGCAATCAATCAAAGAAGATCTGTTACGTTATTCATCAGAGTTACCTTTAACATTCGATAGGGCAAATTGGCAAATACAAGAAACTCGTACGAATCTCATCAAAATCGAATTGTCTCGACATTTCCGTGAAAGATAACCATTTTCAACTGAAATAGTGACCATCAGAATCTATGTCAAATGCATCTGTGAGCATTCAAGGCCTTCTTAAGGTCCATGTTCCAAATTGGATAACAAGTCCATTCTTGAAATGGATATGATGAACTACGAACAATCAAACTAGAATTATGGCCATAACTAAACAGTCAACTTATGATTATTATCCCGAATTGTGTTTGTATTTCACACATCTTGTTTATTGCAGCGTGTTTTCTATTCAGTTGAGTTTCCTTTGTTTTCAGAAACATGGAGATAACTTTCAAATTTTAGGACGTGGAATCTGGGGCTACGGTTCCATAACTTTCATTTCCCGAAACTGATATGGTTGCAGTAACATGCGTGCAAATTTATAACTATTCCATCGTACAATTATAGTGAGATATGAATTGAATTTGTTCGCTGACTGTTTTTGTTTCTGTACAGCACATACAACGGCAGAGTAGCAATGGACCGGTGTGTATGAAGTCAAGTGGGGGTGACGATCTGCATAAGATTGGAAACTGTCATTTCGGACCGCATAGCCCACTTTTTTCAAATTGACCACATAGTGACTCATAGATTACTAGCTCCGTTAACTTCCCATGGGATAATATGTTGAAGCTCATTCATTACTCACTCATGTAGAGTTCAAAAATAGTCGTACACGGTTGTAATCAGAATGTCAGTATCGCCTACTCCAACCTCTTAATGACACCTTGTTCTGGTTAGTTTCATATTGTTGCATATCGTGTAGTCTCCTTCCAGTCGCCGTAATCAAGACCAGTGTACAAATGCCCTCATGAAAAACTCATTACAATCCTAGTTGAACTCTTCAGATCGTGCTGAAAAGACAGTCTGATGAAATAAACTGTAAATTTTTTCAGGTTAGTTTCTTTAATCGTCTCACTAAATCACTTTTCATGAAAGTTACTCACACTATCGGCAATTTTTTAAAATCTGTCAGAATGTACAGCACTGTACAATGGTCGCGCTAGAACTTGGTACGTATGACTTCGAAACACGTTCCATCAAGTGGAAAACATGTCAGAATTCCAAAAAATGAAGGGCATGTCTAGTAAGAAGGAAGAAGCAGCCTGGACACAAAACTAATGGAACGCGGATGAGCACCTGTTTTCGAGAGCCAATACTTCTTTTCTAAAAGGGCCGATTGGAAAGTCTATGGAAATGCGAAGGCTGTGATCACTTGAGAACATCAGGATAAGCTACAAGCCCTTTGATTAACTTAGACTGCTGGAATACGTCAAAGATAGAGGTGAGACGAGGGCGACAGATCTGAAACTGCGAGAATTGTGGGATAGCTCAGGCATTCGGCTCTGTCACCAACTGGAATGTCCTCCTATGCTATTGAAGTATTTATTGCTGAACTGGTGCAGCAAACGTACTAAGAGTAACTTCACACTCTTAGTATCAGTACTACCTCGTATTAGAGATTTGTGATGTGTATTTTGTCCTGGAAGATTTAAATTCTCTGGTATGCTTAAATTTTGATTCTGGCTGAAAATTATACATCCAAACAGACTGTTATCTCCTGGACAAATCTTTGAAGAAAACTGGGTGTGTCTACATTGTGTTGTACTGAGAGGAAAACCTTGCGAGTTGACATTAGCGAAGTGAACACTTCAATAGACGTAAATACGAAAAACACGTTTCCGATGACATGTTCTATAGCATAACTTGTGAACAATTCACAAGAAACAAAAACATACTGGGGAAATGTCGCTTGCAGTTGTACGGGGAAGTGTTTTTCATAGTTCGGGTGTTCGATTACAGTTTCTAATGATCCAAAATCAGTGATATTTGATGCAATCGGTATGTACGCTCCGTTGCTTTTTTGTTTATGAACTAATTCGGATGAACAATGTTGATTTCACTCAACATATTCACTCAAGCAGAAGATCATAGCATCACGAATGCTCACAACAAAACATCAAACACAATGAGCATCGTGGATTCCCGAAAGCAATTTGACATGCGTCTATTATATCTGTCCTAAAGCAGTCTCATTTCTTTGTCTGCAATTTGTGCAAATAGATAATTCGCTCTCATCTAGCGTAAAATAGGACCTTCAAAATCCACTGTTTGTTCGGAAAATGTTTTAACACAAAAGAACATGAAAACTTGAGACGTTTAATTGGAAATGCCCGAAAAACATTCGTGAGATGAGCTTGCGGTACAATAATGAGAGCGGATGTGTTAATCAATCGACATGGTTTGAAAAATCCGAGGTAAAATCTCCCTACTCAGTTTGTATAAAACGGACTAGGTCATTTCGCTGAACACGTCCTGAACATCGTACTCTGCATCAGCAGCCTGAAATCAGTGTGATTTTGTTTTCAGAAGTGTTTGACGCATAATGCATATTTATTATTGGCAGGTACACCGAGCAAACTAAGTGACGGAATAGAAGCAACAGTTATTTGTGACTTGTAACCGTTTATGAAGTTGAGTTGTGTTCTCAAAATGCACAATAATTTCTTATACGGACTTTGGATGAATGCTTGAATGGTTCAGTTGTAATGGTTTGAGGGTAGTGTATTGATAGGTAGTCGTATAAGCTACAAAATAAAATGAGTATCTCCCTGCAGCGTAAACGGCACAACTTACTTTCACAAACTCATCTGTCAACTTCCGGTAAAAGAATTGCCTACACCTTCAAGTTCCATGTGCCTGGAAAATTCGTTAACAATCCAAGGAAAGTTTTCATGTAGTTATTGGTCTCTTGCTGTGTAACCTTGATGTTGACAGAAAGCATATTTCAGGTGCATCAACGCTCTACTGTGGATATACATTATATCAGCCTTTTTATCTTGTAATCATCCAAACTTGTAGTAAGGTTAAATTTCCCAATAGATTATACAGTAGATCATTTCTTCAGAATACATAAAAGCTGTGAACTATTCAGCCAGGTTATCAGATGACGACTGAAGGTGATTTTCAGTTGAATTTATAATCTTACTTTCCATGGTTCGCTGAAGTATGGCACATTGCATGTCTTGCCACAGTCGCAACCGAAAGCATTTTGCTCAACGACAGCAGTTTTTCAAATTGAGGACTACAGAAGACTACTGTTCATCTAAACCGATAACCAGAGCAAAATGTCCTCTTATCCAGAGAGTGACTTATTTCCTCCACTGATAGCTAAACTTGGACGAAAGTCGCCACTGGCTATTTGGATTAGAGACTACGGTAGCGTCCCGTTTCGTGGTTCGTCTTAGTCTGCGCTGAGACACATTGATTTACAAGTAATTGGAGCTGATTATTCTACGGGAAATCAGCTACGGAATTGCGTGCCTGTAGAAAAAACGACGAACAAGACTTTGACATAAGTTTTGGTTCACCGCAGCATATTTCGTTAGAAATCAGAAAAAACGTCACTCGCTCAGACAAATTGTTTCAGATTTTTAAACGTAGTAAATTACATGCGAAATGTAAATGAAATCCAGAACACATCAAATGGATCATTAAAAATCAAAGATGTGGAACGGTTTACATCGCGCCAGTGGAGGCTGAGAGTGTTAGTGAAACCACTAGTTTCACGTGTGATTGGTACAGGTTAAGTACTCCTCGGTGTCAAGAGATTTTCGATAACAACGGCTTCAAGTGACATTGATTTTAGTCTAAAGAAGGTGGAACAGTTCGATGTCTTTCAGGCAGAAAGTTTATGAAGTTCGTTGGCGACGGCACCTGTCCCCGGAATCGAAAAGCTTTGGAACATTGTGAATAATTTGCAGTGCTTCATCCGGGTTTACCTAGAGACCACCATCAGTCAGCTAACGGCCAGTCTCGCCATAGACTTGCTTTCCGTCCGTGCAGCCGTGACATCAATGGATTTGGGGATAAACATGACATATTTTTTATCGGGAGTTAGAACAACATATTACATGAAGTGGATGAAAAAACAGCAGACACTGTCGATGAAGTTGAAATATGGCGGCCGAATATATCGCCAGTGGAATCGTCCTTGAACTCAACAAAGTGGTAGCAAGGGATGTAGAATTCATTTAAAGATCGCGTAAATACGGTAGTCAACTGCTTTAAGTAATTAACAGCAATGAATTAGAAAAACTCATAAACAAAACATTCTGCATGTCCACTAGTGTCGTTATTCACACTGAAATGCACTATCACAAGTTTTGTTTCCATCGTAACTCTAAGCCAGATGTGCTTTTCCTGCTGAGTGCGTATAGAGAATCCGCTGAAGTGTTGTTGTACAGTCGATGCCGGACTGTTCATACAGTTTGCTCCCAGGTTACGTACTGTTCTTGTAACTCATTGACTCACAAATCTGCCGCAAATGGGGCGTGCATAATTATCGAAAACGTCAAATAGTTTTGTTGATAGCTGGTGTAAAAAGCTTTGTTAATATAGAACAGGTTCAACCGCGAGGAAGCGGAACTTTGATAACTTCAAACCAATGACAGGGACGGCGTATCCTGACTCCGCCAAACCACAAACTCACTTCGAAAACTCAAAAATTGCACAACTGGTTTCAAATTAATCAATCCGCAAAATTAATTATCTGCAATACGCTTTCATTGCTCAACAATGCTGTTGGCGTATCTCACGGTGGGTCGACTGAGATACCCTGCTTGTACATTCGGATAGGTGGATAATTTGGTGGACTTAATAAGTAACAGTGGACTGCGTGAGGTTACTAAACTTTCGGTGTGGCTCCGTAGCTTGATTTGTACAAAGCTTGCCGATTCTGCGCATGTTGTTTGTTCCCAATTTAGCCGATGTCCAGGTTTTCTGCAGTTAGGTCTCCACTTAATTATCGAACCTTCCAAAGTACATAGTAATACTAAAAGCGGTTATACTGTTTTGATAAATTTCCATCCAGTAAACACATATCTAACTGAAAATGTCTGGGTTGAATGTTTGTAGATCATACAAACCGTTGCACATTTGTAACCATTCAAGTCTAGTCACTCAAATAGCCTTGCCGTGGTCTGTGAACATGACATTATCTTACAAATTAACGATGTAAATTAAGGGCTCTAGTAAGAGATGTTAGCTTTGGCCGGTGAGTCAAAAAGACCAGTATGTTTACTCACCCTTCAAATAACGGTTGATACTGTTATCGGTAACCAAAAACTCATTTATGTTCATGACATTCTCACTAATTTCAAGTCGCAGCAGCTTTCAGTAAACGTGGTTTCATCCTCATGACAGGTCTGAACGAAAGTGCAAGCTTAGTCAGTTTGAAAGCGGAAAACAACACTGACATTTTGTCCATCATTATTTCGGATGAGCACCAAAATGTTCAACATAAAACCGGAAGGAACAATGGTGCTTGTTGACTAAATAGTGAAAAGCCTTTTAGGAATTAGACGGAATGATGTGTATAATTATTAAATGTTTATATTCAGTTCACTGATGTCAGACGAACAGAGTTCTTAGTTTGAATAGTGAATCGTACAAATAATAACGCCGTGTCAGGTTTAGTACCGTCTAACATTGAAGGCTTGTCACCCACACATATGATCAATAGTCGTCAGCCTTGTTTCGATTCGGTAAATGAAGTTGAACCGTAACAGTGCTAGAGAAGAGGTAGCAGAGAGTATTTCTGGTATGTATATTGCGTTGTCCTATTTCTCAGATTGCTGTTCAACAATGACTACTCAAACACCTTCGTACATTGCCTAACGATGTGCGAAGATACCTGCAGAGATGTGGTAATGTTCGATGCAGCCGACCATACCGAGCAATAAACAAGGCGATGTGTTGATGGCAGCGACACCAGCGTTGCCTGTCAGCATCTGTATCAGTAGTAAGTCAAAAACTGTGTCAACGTTGGAACACTTTACAGTATGGGAAGCAGTACGTAAAACGTGTATTTATTCAGAATGTGTATGTGACGACTTCAACGGATTCATTAAGTAACATCTATGGACAGAGGTATTGAAGTAAAGGAGATGGGTTTAATCACACGCGGCAGATATTTCCTCAACTTTTGTGTGGTTTTTCTGCTGTTATTCACTTGTTCAAGTGAGCGTATTTACTTATCATATTTTACTGCTGAAACGCAACAAAGATCTCGTTGCATTTACTATATATAACTCTGAAAAGACCTTAGATGCAACTTTTAAACGCCGTCTTCGCTGTAGAACAGAACGGGCTATATATTGTTTGAAAAGTGAACACACTTGTCCGCTTTAAGCATAAACTGACTACCATTTCTCGCCTTGCCAGGAAAACCATCAGAAATGTTTCTGTTGCCCCACTAGACCATGGACTAAAGATAGTGGGCAATGAGTCTAGATAAACGTCCTATAAACCACAATATGTTTGTCATTGTAGCACACAGTTGTCACCTGTGTCCCAAGGAGTTGAACTTAGGCATGGGGGCATTATCATACATAATGTACCTGTTGCCAAAAGCACTGATGCCGTCACAGGAACAGTGCAAAGTCTAGTGCAGGGGAAATTTCTGATATCACTCGTTGGTCTGCCTGATCTAACAGTCGCCGACGTAAATCGTCTTCTTCGACCCGAATACTTAGCTTCAGCAAGTGCGCCTTGACTTCTTAGAATAACCTTCTTAATAGAAGAAATGACGAAACAGAGCAATGAAAATACATCAGACTGAGTGAAGTCAGTCATACACCACCACAAATGTTGATGCTACTGCTTCTGATATTACCCCAGATGAACTCCATACGCAGAATTTTGTTCAGGGGTTCAAAAAATCTTGACTTGCTACCATTCCAACAGAGTATGCGGCCTCAAAGTAAATAAAAGCACACCGACTCAGCCCTTCTCACTCGATGGTTCGTTTCGAGTAGGATCATCTGCTATGTGTACTCTAGGGAGTGAAACTATCCACTGATACTGTTTTTACACTAACTTGGCTTCACTCTTTAATACACTGAACGAGCGTTATGACCCTTGTTTCCAACGAAACTTACATATAGTAGACATCACAGCGAAGTGGGGTAAGAGGGAAGTGCGGAAAAGCGAAATGTTTATCCCAGACATGACGGTTTTCCGCAGTGATGGAAAAAGCGGTGAAGGCAACGATGTAGCTGTTTATTTTGGATCGGACGTTAAGGTCCAACTAATTGTGATATGATGCTAGTGAATCTTCCGGAATCTATCTGAAAAATAGTTAATGTCACTCAAAACTTCACTCGCTTGATTAATAGGATTTGCAGATCGTCTTCTATACACCTAGATCTATATCAAGACAAGTTTTGTAAGGATTATAACACAGCTTAGCGAGACTGAATGGCATGGTCGTTTTACAGTATTAAGTCAAAATGGTCATTGGCAAATCATCGTTGAGGAAATCTCCAATATTGTTGACAATCATGTCCCAGTTAAGTGTCCCTAGCCTGATAGAAAGCTTAAACACTTACGGAGTATAACTAAACGTTTGATTACTGCAAAGCACTCAACTTAAAACAGTTAGCTATTAAAAATGCCAAACCCACGTCTACCGAATATGTCATTTAGCGCAAACGTACCACGGCGGTTATTAAAGAGCATCGGTTTTGTTATCAGTGCAGATTTTCTGAAAAGATGAAGGTCAATCCTAAGCTCTTTTACACCAAAATCACAGAACTTACGATAAGTAAGTTTGACGTTTCGTAGCTGAAAACCTGTGCTGGATTTACTAAAACAGATCCAGAGACGGTCAACTTTCTGGGAAAGTATTATGTAAGTGTGCCTAACTGTGAATCGCGAGCCGCTTTTGAACACACAGGCAACAACTTAAATGACTTACCTCAGATTTCATTGTCGCAGATCAGATTCGGATTAAAACCCTACTAGGTCACAAATCACCCAGTTCAACCTGAGTATCCCATGTTGCCTTGAAAGGTCGCGCCGTTGGGTTAGGAAAACTGTCTACAATAATTTCTAATCACTCTTTGTCAATTAGCGTTTCACGGTAAGCCTGAAAACAGAATACAGTCACAGATCTTCAGAATTAGATGAGAGGATGTTCTATTAAGTTATCGACCAGTGAGTTTCCTTTTGATGCTCTCCGGAATAAAAGAAGGCTTACTAGATCACTCTCCGTGCCAAAGTTAGAGGTATGCAACTGATCCCCAGGAAGCAACATGTTTTCGTAGGGGATATCCATAGCTCAGAAATTTGCTGACTATTCGTGATGTCTGGAGGAAGGCTTCCGACGCAGGACTGGTTATAGACATGCAATATCTCGACTTTTACAAAGCTGTTGACAGGGTTGGTCATTCTATCGTACTGCGGAAAATCAATAGTTCTGGCCTCAGTTTGCGATTACATACCTATGTGGAGGATCACCTACTTGAAACGCAGGTTCAACATCAACGTGTATAGTAATTTGTCAGTGTGGCTCCTTGCCAACTTTGGCGTTCCGCAGATATCCGTCTCATAACCCTTGTTATTCCTTCCTTCCGTTCTTGAACTACCGAGTACGGTCATATCACCGATGTTGCTCTACCTTGGTGGCACTGAATTCTAACAGGTTCTAGATCACCCACAGGATGTGATAACACTACAAAACGACTTGAAATGTCCATAGAATATAAACTGCGATTCAATATCAACGTGCGTGATCATGTACGTCTGTCATTAAGTTTATCCTCAATACCGCCTTGACGACACAAAGCTACTCCTTTCGGAATGCGAACGAGACTCAGATACCATAGTCACAGACTGTGTGATTTCGTTTATAAACTGTGTTGCCAGGGTAAAAAGTTATAAGTACTTCGGAAACTCTTAGAAAGATTTTGTGTAACGTCCTTCCGTGAGATTTTTCTCACACTTTTTGTCCCTGTAATAAGCTTACACCCGGGAACGAACCTACAGGCACGTTGCACTTATCTTAAGAAAGATTTGGCACTTACTGAAGGCAAAAAGTGGTCGAGCTATATCATCTGATAATTCGGTCCTGCTTAATGTGAGGTCAATGGTGCAGTGGTCAACTCGGTTGCCGCATGAAAGCGTGGTCAGAGTTCCAGTCGCGATAGTGGCAAGGATATGCACTACTGACGAGCTCCATTGAGAGCGGAAAACGCGTCTAGTGCTTCTTTTTGAGAGGGGCCGTCTGGAAATTCGATGGAATTGCGATATTTACGATCAATCTTGGGTGATGTTCAACTTGAAATCAGCCGAACCCCCGAGTACTCATCAATAACTTACTGAAAGTGTTCAGAGACAAACCACTAAAGTATATATGGCACTTAAGAGAACCCTGCGCACAAAAAGACTGGCAGACATAGGTCAGTTTCTAATGAATTTCGGAAACCTCAAAGGAGATCCAATTTTTACCTACAAAATATCTCCCTCCCTTGGTCACGCATTGGCACATTTCTTCATAATAAATAAGGATGAACGTTCAAGTGTTCACTTGCTATAACTGATTTATGGAACAGACAGGTTACTTTACAGATAAAACTACTTCGCTCTCTCACATTGGAATGTATTGCCAAACCTTGTGGTCAAGGCTGCCATGGTTGAGAGGTCCACGTTGTCACTCAATCGGCACATACTTGTGAGGTGGCTGGTACTACATGTTTCATAACCATTATGCTAGCTCAATCTCACAAGACATTAACTACGCGTGTGTGACTGAATGTTGATTCAGTGTGTGTTTTGATATTCTTTGCAGAAATGATTGGAGTCATAAACTTCATTGAGTTTACCTTTCAGTTAGCATTATTCATTCTTCTTCATACCTGTGAATCGTCTAACAGTTTTTTTACCGACCAGCTCAGAGACAACATAGTACAAACAAATATCCTTCTTCATGCGGAAAAAATCTATGAATGTGGGAGATTCTGTTACCATGTTAATGGGTGAAGCCAAATTCATCCTCCTTAGTCTAGAGTGTTATTACAACAAAATCAACAAGTCATCGACCCAGCTAGACTCTGAAAAGCACATTTGAATCAGCAGCGTAACAAGGCATCTTCACCGCTTGACATGCAAAGACTTTAAATATGAAACAAGGACATTTTGTCCCCTCACAAAGCCATGGTCGCTGTTTCTTTTGCTTGTTACCGTATAGCAGACAAAACACTTATTTAAGCGAACCAAGCAGCCTAATGCGAACTTTGTTGTAGCTGTTTTGAAGAAACCAATCAACACATTAAAGAAGGCACACCTTTTCGAAGTTGGTCATCCAGTTCATCAAATTCAGGCATGCCTTCTATCCAAATTGTTATGTACAATAACTTTGTCAGAAAAAGATATTGATTAACGTCATACTGGTTGTCATTCAACTACTCTGTCTGGTTCTGTCTTTTGAGTATACCTCAGAGGAAACACTACCACTGTCATTACCTAAAATCATACCATCAGCCTGTATTTTAACCGGATACCTTAACCATGAATATGTTAGGTACTATCACGCGAAACGGTTTACAACTCATCTGTATCATCATGATGATAAATCATACGAACCGCCAGACTATGAAAATTTAAAACGTTTTAACGACTCCCATTTTTCCGACGGCCGTCCATCAAAACTCTTTTTTCTGGTTGCATACCGACCTAAATTTGTTGAACTGAAACGATTACATTTATTCCACAATTAGTTTTGAAAAACAATTTTTCCACAAGTTTTCCATATAATTCACAAAGATTTTGAGCGGACTTTATTGATTGTGTATACAAGAGTTATTTTGAATAATCGCATATTTCATGACAACATAAAGAGAGCACGTTTGGATTCGTACTGGTGTAGTTCGTTACATTAATTACTTGGACTTGAGATTAATCTCATACACTAAGCCGTTATGATGAAGTAATCCGAACTAATAATAAAGTCCACGGTCGAATTAACATGATTGGTGAAGTCCTTTTCTTAATTACAGACGTCTATTTTCATATTCCAATAAATCAAACGGCGAAGATCAACTGCAGGAAAATAAGGGCGGTAGAATAAAACGAAATGAGCCAATATATGCCAACCTTTTCAGCCACACGCCTACAGTTATCAATCAACTCAACAACTGGGAAATCAAAGTCAACTTTCAATCTTTTTCATTCTCAGCCGACTCAACTGTGACATTCACAATCAAATTAACCGAACTGCCGTTAATGTTGATGAATATCAATAATAATTTCAACTGATTATTCTAGACGTACTAAGTATTCTCCTTTCAGGTACCCACATAGGCTAAGCCAAGGCGCCCACGCTGCAGAAAGCATTCAGTCTTCCGTACTGGTTAACATAACACCTCACCGTTATAAAGGCATATATTGTAACGTTAAATCTCATAGAACACAGTAATTACTGCACTGTATGGTGACATTATAAAACAGAAGAAAAAATATATAACTTGCAGCTTAAGCATTAATCAACCAAATTTCTTAGGAAACCATATTTTACACTCCAGTCGTTTGATTCAAAACTCAACGCGTTTAGTAAAAATACGAAGGATGGTTTGTTGCACTGTTGTTTCTTCGAAACAGCAAAATCACATCTACATAAACAGCAAAATGAAATGTCCCGAAGTATAGCCTCTTGATTTGTTGTAGGATTTATACACATATAACACGTTATTAACTCTCCTAGTTAGTAATGTTATGACTGTATGGAAAAAATTCTGCCATATACTGAGGAGTGGAAAAATTCAGTAGATGTTAGTATTCTGTCAGATACTCAACTCTAATTATCACACTTTTAGGCCATTTTAGAAGATAAGTTCCAAATCTACCGAAGTGTTTCCAGTAGTTTGAAAAAGAGATTTCAGATCCTAAGTGAAAATGCTAGATGTGAGCTAGAAACAAACTAGGCCGAATGCAGGCATTAGTACAAAAATGTCATCCTTCTTGTCGATGTGCCTATAAGTTTGACGTCCGAAATGCCATTTGAACCACAACGAAAATACTGCGCCTACCCAGATGTGAGTTGCTTAACAACGTATTAGTTACCTTTGAGCTTATCCTTATCTCTGTTCATCGTGAAAGTTAGTGAATCTATTTGTATGTGTGCCTGAAAACATCTTGCAAAAGGAAATGTACTTTGTAAGCCTAAACCTGGGTACCATCAAATCCAACTGCGGTTATTCTTAAATGCAGACCACAGGAAAAATATTTCAAGGGCCAATTTTGCATACTTTGAGTAGTTTTGATGACTGTCTCTAATCTCCGTCTGCTCCACATTTGTTGATATCATCTGTTCCGACTTTTTCTGCTACCTTGGCGTGACGGTCAGTCTTGTGTGCTGTTTTGTTCCGGCGAGCTGTGCTGACTGCGACCTCGGTCGTTGCAGGTTCAACCATGTCAGATTGGCCAAAGGGAAGCAGCCAGACAAAAGGCAGATGGGTTCGTTGTGAGGTGTTCTTTGTGTATGGTGTCAGTCTGCTGTGTTTCGGTTCGGGTTGTTTTCTTTTTCGCTTGAGAGAGTATGTGATTGGTTTGTCTGTGCAGTATTATCTCTATGTGAATGTACTGACTGTGTTGGGTTATGACTGTCGAGCCTGTCATGGATGGTTGGTGCTGCTGCGTGTGTGTCACCTGTTGCCTTGCGGAACAGGCTTTTTTGCCACAAGCTTTGGTTGAGGGCCCTAATCACTTTCCTGTCTAGGTCTGGGCGTCCTGGCGGCATCCGATGTCCACAAAAACCATCAAGATACAAAATAAACCACATATCATACTGTATCGGCCGTCGCGCATGACAAACCGGGTAACCCTATCTGCTGCACATGGCAGGGTGGATAGGCGAAAATATGCTATTGCCGATCACTCACCCTCATACTGTCTCCCAATATTAATCCCTGAGCAGATGAAGCTCACTCAAGTTTCAGTAACTCGAAGAGCAACCTGAAACAGACCCGGGGACGCAAGATGCTCTGCGTTGGAGCATGGAATGTGCACATTCAGCTGGATCGATGCAGTTTCAGCAGGCGGCCATAGCGGCGCACTGCACTGGTTGCGATGGAACTGCGTCGCTTTGGGATCGACGTAGCAGCACTGAGCGAGACAAAGCTTGCGGAACAAGGTAAGTTACGAAAAACAGGTGCTGGGTACACCTTCTACTGGATGGGTTACCCAGCAGACGCTGCTCGGGAGTATGGTGTCTGTTTTGCAGTCGCTGATCGCATCAATGCTTTGATGATAGGCGAACCGCAGGGCATTAGCTTTCGAATGCTGTCTATGCGCCTGCGACTCGGTCGAGGTAAGTGTGCTACATTTGTTAGTGTTTATGGTCCAATTATGTGTCACACGGATGATACAAAGAACCAGATCTATGATCACCTGTCTGCCACAATCCGACTGATGCCGATGTTTGTTTTGGGTTACTTGAAACTTTGAGTCGGGCACGACTCACCAGCTTTGCCGGGAGTCCTCAGATTCTAAGACATTGGTTAAGTCAGTGAGAACGGTGATCGTCTGCTCCACCTGTGCGTTACTCACGAGCTGGCTATCAAGAACACCTGACTCCAGCTGGATGCGAGCGACATCACGACGTGGACTCATCCACGCAGCGATCATCACCACTTGCTTGACTACGTGATTATGAGGCAGCTGACCATTCGTAAAGCGCATATCACGCGATTGATGCGCGGCGCTGAATGTAACACCGATCATAGACTGGTCAGGACTAAATTATTTACCCATGAACGCAAGTCTGTTTATTGCAGATCTTCCAGACAACGGCAAAAGTTGGATATCAAGCAACTGAAAAATTGCTAGACGAAGAATGTTCTTCAATGTGCAGTTGCCGCCAGTATGCACGACGCTCCTGTATCCATTACCCCGAGGGTATGTAACATTTTATCAAGGAACGGATCACGACAGCAGCCACTGAGACGATTGGTGTCAAACGCCAGGAACGTTCGGGGTGATTTGATGATAACAACGCGGTTATCGCTGTAATGGTACAAGAGAGGAATACCGCGTTTGCTGCTTCCACAGTGGACCCGGACAATGGAGCGAAGAAGGCGACGTTCCGAAGTATCTGCCGTCAACTGGCCAAACGTGGTCGCGTAGTCAAGGACAACTGGTGGATGAAGCAGGGCGAGTGGATGCAGGGCTTCGCAGATCGTTGACAACATAAGGAATTCTACGATCCGCTCGAAACGATCTTTGGCCTATCGATCCAGTCCACTAAAACACTGGTAGATGTGGATATCGGCTGTTTGTGCACCCAGCCAAAGGATATCATTAAAGTCTGGCGCAAACATTATGGTAGCCTACTAAATCGTCCTGCTACTATTGGCTGATTGACCATGAACAGCTTGCCGCAGTCGTCCATCAAGCCTTCACTTGCTCTTGCCCCTGATTTACTGAAGTCGCAGAGGGTGATTGGTCAATTTCGCAACGGGAAGGATGCAGGCGAAGATGGATTGCTAAGCGAAATCCTGAAGAATGGCGGGCCGGCGATGGGACGTGCACTGTTCCAGCTAGTTCACTCCATCTGGGAGCACGAGCTGATGCCATAAGAGTTCGAGGGTGCTGTGATAGCACCTTCGTTCAGAGGTAGGAATAGCAAGCATTGCCCAGGTAGCTATTGGAGCATTGGTCTGCTAAGTTGCACAAGCAAGGTGCTTGCCAGAATCCTTCTGAACTGGCTGAATACGGATGTCTTGGAAGCCAATGTTTCTGAAGAGCAATGCAGAGTACGATGGACCTGGTGTTCGCTGCTCGATAGTTTCAATAAAGTGCCGGGAACTGAACCAGCACCTGTATGCCCTTTTCGTCGACCTCATCAAGGCATTCGATTCCGGAAGCCGCAAGGCAACGTGGACGGTGCTCGATAAGTTTGGATGTCCAGGTAAGTTAAATTGATTAACTTGTTGCATGTGAGCATGGAGGCGAAGGTGCAATCGTGTGGATCTACCTCCGATGATTTTCGCATTGTCACTGGCGTGAAGCGGGGTTGTGTCTTTGCCCCATCCCCATTTAGTTTATATTTGACTGCCATGCTAACAGTCGCTCTTCAGGAATTTGTGAAGGACGGCGTTGAGGTGGAGTACCGGACGGATGGGCGCCTACGGAATATTTGACGTTTTCGTGCCTCAGCCCAGTTACATACCTCAGCGATGTGCATACTTCTGTTCGCAAATAACACCGCGCTATGTGCACACAACGAGGACGAACAACAACGACCGTTCACGGCTTTCGCGACCGTGGCATCCAAGTTTGGGCTGGATATCAACACAGGTAAGACATATTCTTTCCTTTAGCCTTCTTCGGGCGGAGGTGCTATCTGTGTACCTTCACCCCATATCCCTGTTAATGGAGGTTTTTTCAACAGCTGGACAGATGTCTGCTAACTGAATATTATTTTGTCCCCCGATCTCTCTGTGGACCGCAAATTGAAAACTTATGTAGCAAAGGCTAGTACTGGTTTCGGACGTCTTGAAAGAGGTGTTCGAAAAAACCACAGCCTGAAGCCAAGCACTAAGCTGTTTGCCCACTGCTCAATGATGCTGCCTATACTGCTGTACGGTGGTGAAAGGTGGACAATTTATTAGCGTAATTTTCGATATCTCTCACGCATCTTGGGTATTTGGCGGTCGGACATGGTTCCGAACACTAAGGTACTGGGGCGAGCGGAAATGATTTGGATGGAAGTCCTGCTGATGTTAAATCAGCTTTGGTGGCTGGGTCACATCTGTCGGATGGGCGATGAACATATCCCGAAGCGAGGTGCTGCATGGCCAACCGAGATCGAGTAAGCGAAATCCTGGTGGTCAAACGGGGAGATATCTGGATATTATCCAAGTTGTAAAACTGATTTTAGACGTTGGGAAGACTTAGCGTTGAACCAGACTGCCCGAAGGAACATGATTCGGACGGGCGTCCACGAGTTCAACGAGCAGTTATCGCGCGGCCGGAAACAAAAGCGCGCGGTAGGCAAGAGAACCATCTGTGCCACAGGTCGAGGTGACATGACTATATATGGCACTACGACGTGTGCGGCCGCGAATGCGCTATCCGCCTTCGATTAGTAGGTCACCACTTTACTCAGAGTGCACGGTCGGTAAAGAGACGACGAGTACGTTAAGCTCAGGTTGGTCAATCTTTTTATACATTCTATTTTTGTTGATGACTGCAACGACCAAGACCATGGTCGCTGGGCTACTAGTCCGCCCTTATTTTCAGAAACTTGGGTGTCCTCATTCTTCTACCCAATCTTTTTCGAGCCTCGTTTGTTTATTAAATGTTGAATTGTTTGCGTGACCTATTTGTAGTCCAACCTTGAATTTTATTCTTTAACGTTATTCTCTTCAGAATGCCCTAATATGCACTCGTATACCGAGATGTTTCTTGCTGGCCTATATGACATAGCGAACAATCGGGATAAACATTTGCGCCCAACTGATGTGAACATGGTGATGGATCTTGAAAGGTAAATCAAGGTCCCGTCTTCGTATGTGAGGACAATCCAAAGATAAGCCGAACTACATGAAATATAGTAGAAAACAGCAACCACTGCTTTGTACCAAAAACAAAATCCCCATCATTACAACTGCAGCTCGTGGATAAATCTATGGGATACCTATCAATGACTTCATCGGTTCAAGCTTTATCGATAGTTCCGTGGAACAGCTTGGTAAAAAACTAATAGAATGTTTACTGAGGGCGCATTTCTATAAAATCTAGGTTGATGATTATTAGTTAATAACCGATTTGCGAGTTAGTTTCTGTGCATATGTCTGAGACTCAGTTGCTTGTGTAGATCAGTGTGTACGTTAACAGAACTTTCTGTAAGTGTGCATATACTTACTAACAGGAAGGTATTGAATGATATTATAAGCATATAACAGCGCAATTGGAAACTATGGTCCTAGTTCATTCGGTACACACAAATGACGGGTGACGATTATCATGAAATCGATTCTGTGTGGACGGCGAATGTTGACCTTTAAACACAAACCACTTGTGCTATCCTAACTTGTAATGTGTTGCGCATAGTGAGTGATTAGACGACAATCTAAATTTTAATGAATCAGATTGGTAGACCTTACACTCCATGATACATACATTAGGATGAATGCATGTGGCTCCTGTCAACGAACTGTTAATCTTAGAAATACTTGACGTTGTCAATATCTATATTCTGAGAGTTTTGTCCTTCGTCCTGCAAACAAGTTTTGGCGTGTTTGAGCAAACACTTTTACACTGGGGAAATTGCTTGAGAAGAGCGTCGTTAGAAACCGCAATAAAACTTTATTACCATCTTAGACTACTTAATACGAAATCTGAACAGCCGTTCTGGTGTCGAAGTTTCATCTAATGATGTCTTGGAAAAATTGTTCTTTCATCTTCTCTGTAAAGCGGTCATTGACCCAATCCACGTCGTCTAATGAGTTCTATCGAGAGTGCACAGAGTGCGGCTCCCTCTTTGACCATGTTCAGCTATCTCCGGGTTGTAATATCCTATGTTGAACAGCGCGTTCCAAATGCGATGAAAATGTGCAGAAATTGAAGCCTGTTACGAACCAAAGTCACGGAAGACATCCAGGAGTAGGTCTGACAAAAACTTACGCAACTCGTTACTGTGAAAACCATGCACTGGATCAAGGGCATGTCACATTCTAACGACGCAGCACCAGTATAATCTGGTTATCACAATTTGTGTTCTGTGTTCTGCTGAATCGTTTGCTATCAAGAAGTTCAGCTCGGTTTTATTGGTTCAGAAAAAAACGTTTACGGTTACGGCGTTGATATGAACGCGTTCGAACTCTGACGACAACGTTTACTTTTTGACTGTATTTGTTTTTCATGGTTGTCATAGAAACGGTCAATCCTGTGTGAACCTGGACAGGGGGGCCAAAAGATGTCTGTTATTCACTTGTACATTTTGTAGCCATCGGCGAAATTATTAATAAAACGTGAAGGTTTCTACTGTGTGTCATTCATAATCTTATGACTTTCATTCGGAAAACAAATGCCAAATTTGAAGAAAACGCCAGAAGTGTTGTTTGGAAAGTACTCAATGGTTTGATCGTCCAATAAAATGTAGCGTATTGGTGTTATTTATTTCCATTTTTTAATACAAATTGAAATTCCCGCTTGCACACATCTGAACTGTTAACCGGCATTCGTGAAAACGTCACCTGTTATTATGCCATTTTGATGTGTTTGGAGACGGAAGTATACAGCTATACCATACTGAACAATCATGACTATGAAACACGGAATTGTGAATTGTCATGCAAAGTAACACTACGAGTATAAACGGAAACAGCTCACGATTTGTGAGATATCACAAGTTGCGATGCAAAATAGCAGTGATTAACGTCTGGTTTTCTTGCCAGTTCTCGTTTTGAATCTTCGACATCTGCTAGACTAAAAATGTCACTGATCACACAGTTTTGGAGTGACAATAACTCTACAATTGTCTACGTTTTGATGAATCAGCACTTGAACTGTAGTTAGTGGCTTGTTACTTTTGGTGCCAACTAATTTGTTTTATATCATGAAAGGTCAGAATGCACATTGAGTTTCACTGCAAAATCTTTCTAGGGGACTCCTGCAGTTCACAATGTCTCATAATTATTTCACGAAAATTTAACACAGTTTGCCATTTTATTCTTCAAGTTATACCATTTTAGGATCCCAATTTACAGTTAACTCCCAAGTAACACGTGAACCAGCCTGGTCAAATAAAAGCGTTAGCTACTTCACTGATAGAACAAGAAGGACTCAACTTGTTTGTAGGTGCGTTCCAGTATATGTTGTCAGCAATAAGGATGGTAGTAATACACAAAAAATCGAATACTTTTGAATACTACCAAAGTCTACCAAATTAAGTTTATGATATGTCTTTGAAAGATGAGTAGATTATGAAAAGGCTATGTTTCTTTTAAAAAATCTATCTGTTTACGAAACTATTTGAACGAAATCCTACAAACCCACATTATACATATATCTTGTCTTTCTATTAATCTGTGTCACCGTTGATGGTATGAAATCTATCATATGATTAACGCTTACCATGACAATAACAATATTTTCCAATAAGAAAAAACGGTTGCATGCTAATGGGTATGCTTAACAATTTACTATTGTGCGTTTTCAACTCAATAGGATTGCAATAACTTTCAAGTTGAGACTCTACGGTGGCAGTCGCAAAAGTATTTTTCGTTTCTGCATTCGCTGTTGTGAATTTGAAGGACAAAAATGTTAGACAGCGTTAATAGTCGGCCATGAATAACTACCATCAGCGAGACGCGACAGCTTGATTCATCCAAGTTCGTGATGGTTCATTTCACAGTTGGATAAATGAAATTTCAACAGTCAGTGAACTTTATCTGTCGGCTGCTCAACATATATTTCCTACTGGAAAACGAATACAACGAGTTGTGGTTGAATCTGTATTCTAACCATTAATTCAAACACTACTTCAAAAGAACTGTCACATACGATCAATAAACGCTAGTCTCAGATGATAGTCTCATACTTGAAGCAAACCGACCACAGAGACTGACGGTGGTAGAATTTTCTCCCTGGAGATCGCATTCTTTTGAGTTATTTCTTAATCACTCTGTTGTTTAGATTCATGCAAACGGTTCAACGACTATTGCGAAAGCAATTTACAATTACAACAGAGCCAACCACGAAATGTTTTTCCCCAAAAATTCCATCTCAGTTTTATCTAACATTTTTGTCTAGACTATCGTCACTTTGTGTCAGATTTCTTCTTCATTGGCTTCCATAGAGCTCAAGCAAGGCATTTTAATGTGCTACCACTTTCCGTAAAATGGTATTGAGCCCGTCGTCAGTTCTGACCACGTCAGAGGAAGGAACAGTCTTCTCCCAATGCAGCTCTTTGTTTGTGCTAGTAAAACGTTTAGAATCTTCTGTAGACATTCTCCTTCGAATAACAGGTTGAAAATCAACAAATCAGTGTTGTGAATAGTCCCAAAATCACATGACACTTAAATAGAACGTCACCCAACTTCTGTAATAAAAAGGTTCTCTTGGTATAGTAGCCAAATTTAGTAACGAATGTTCAGCCACATTTCACTCACACGCCAATAAGTTTATTCGTGATTAAAAAACAAAGTAGATAGGGAGTTTCTGACATTGTTTATGATGCCGGTAAAAGATAGCGAGCGAAAAAATGAACAATACATGCTAATTTGAAAACAATGACACGTTTTTTTCAACGGATACATTACCAATGTAAATCAAGTTTGCTTCGCTAAAAATAAAATGGTTCTTATTGGATCGTCGCCTTGGTTACGCGCTCACTCGCTTGACCTGGAAGTGAAACGACACGTGACAACATCGTTTATTGAAAGAGTGAACCCAAATGAGGCCACAAGTGCCCTTAATGTGTAGGACGAACCGATTACCATGAGTGACCGGCAGATGGAATGAATCAAATAAAAAAGTATGTGACGGTCAGGGTGTCAGCAAATCACATTACAGGGGGCTGCAAGAAAAACAACGTACTCCAGATAGCGCATTGGCGTTCGACCGCACACATGTAATTTGATTTGTTGATTGGAGCCATACCACCACCCACGACCAAACCATCCGAACTGGGCTGGTCGATCGATGTGGCGTGATGCATCCTGGTTGTTTTGTTTGGAGATGCGGCTACTAGCACCTCCCCTTTTGAGCTCATTGACTACGTACGTGATTGATGATTCACTTGGAATGGAGTCACTGTGGTCCACGGGCGGTAGGATCGTCGAGATGCTGACAACGTTTGGTGACTTCTCTTGAACTTCAACGCTCTGAGTCCCTGAGGCGCCTCTTTACCCTTGGTGTTATCCAGTAGCTCTTCCAGCAGCAGGCCTCGATTCTCCAAGGGGACCGCTTGTCCCCAAACGGTCTGGTCTGACTGTCATACCGTACGGAAGAATGTGGACCAGCTCGACCCCATAAAGTTTTGTGCCTCGACGATTTCAAATTCTCCCCGGTGTCCGTGCTATCTCTGTCCCTCAGTGGCCTCTGGCCAATGCTAGTTAACCAATTTTGTAATAACGGGATCGAGTTCCATGTTTTCTATCAAACCGTCGTTCCACCGGAAAATTTCTGTTAGCCGCCGATAGCCTGAAAGAATACAATAGTTCTTAACAACTAAAGTTACACGAAAATAATGGTTATGAAAAAATATTCTAGTCATTGGATAAATCATACCTCTGTGAAAATTATCCACAGCCCTCGTATCCCCAGAGACACTCAAATGACACTTCACTGACTACATCTAAAAAGCCTGATGCCTGACAAGCAATAACTCAAAACACCTCAGAAATGAAACAGCTGCAGTCATTTGTGAGTGTTGTTCAATGTATGTCACTCGAACTGTTTCACTGCTTCACAGAAGAAACTGAGACAAACGGTTTCGTTCCATTTCATTCGTGGAAACAAAAACTAAGACCTTTACAATGCGCTGGTTTAAACGGTAATTGTGGAAGTTCAACCGATGTCTTGTTGATTCACGCAGCACAGCAAATGGTGCAGGATTCGCACTGCAAATACAATTGTTTACCGAGGTCTAGTTACATATTCATGTGCTTTGACTTAAAAAACGAGTCAGCTATTAATAACTGCATGAAGAATGAAGAAGCATAATGAGGCATTTCTTGGAACAGTTCACTATAATCGTATAATATCAATTGTTTGGACGCGAAAAGCTTTTCCTAAAGATTTCTTATAGTACAGCACCAAGATGGATATGATCCTGCATTATGGGACCCGTGGGAAAAGAAACACAACATAGTATATGGTCGTCACAAACTGTTGTCGACTGCACATACACGGGCCGCGTTTCTGTCTTCCGATGAAAGTCACCATCATGGATAAAAGTTACAAAGGACCAAGCAGTCATTGTTACATATGGCTGTTCATCACTTCGTTTAACAGTTTCATTGTATTACAAATGACTGTACTAAAACAAACACTGAAGTGTATGCAATTTAGTAAAGAAGCTGAACTAAGACAGTTTACTAGTTCAGAGGAAACAACATTGTAGTGCACATCAAAACTCTTGTATATGACCTCTGCCTGTGGATTTCTGATGAAATAGAACGTTAAACAGTGAACACAACTCAATTCGTACAAAAATGGCCAAAAACTCTAAATGCGGCTACTACCGATTTGTTATTCGTGGCTGTTGTGAAGTTGAAGTAGGTGGGGAGTTACACATGTGATCATTTCAGACGTTAATAATTAGAAGTGGTGTAGACTGGAGTAGTTGGGGGGAGGCACCATGCGAAATCAGTCAGCAGGGTATAGTTTCACATTTCTGTGTAGTCGTTCGGTCAGGAAGAACACCAGGAATTCGTCAACATTCAAACTGATGAACAATGAAGAAGTTACAACATTAACGGACAACACTTCTGTTGGTATAAGGCGATCATATTTAACCATATGCTCTCATTCTATGTGAGCTCTGGCCGTACAGCGATATCCATGTATGCATTTGCGCATCAGAACATCTCAACGTGGTTCATTGCCAGCGGAATGGCAGGACCTTTGAATGCTTCGAAGTATAAGGGTTTTCGGTCGAGTACTTGTTTGTTCATTTCATTTGAAGGAACAGGAGTTAAAATCATGGTTATTTCAACCGCGGCCAAAATATGATTGAGCTAATCTTCACGGATCTATTTTCCACGTACTGGAATCAACCTGATAATGAAGAGAGTGGCTAATATATCCCATGTATTAGAAGTTAATTAACTCTTTAATGATTGACATGTGTAGTAGTTGGGTCCCTCTTAAAATTCGGGAATATTTTGGTTCAGAATCACCATAAGGAATGTTGTTGAGTGGTGTACATTCCGATATCTCTTTTTAGCTATTGAAGAAAAACAGTCAAAGTATATGCCAAAATAAGCAGCAGCAATAAGTGTAATTCCTTGGTAAAGAACTGAATGGTGACATTTTGCTGAATTCAAACAATGTTGGTTGTTACTGTTTGATTAGCAAACCTCTTCACTTTGCTAGATGTTTGTGACTTCCATCATAATCGTGATAACTTCCAGAAAGATGGGGTTATCTGATTATCCCTTCACGTTTGAAGTCTTATCTGTGTGACAGAGACTTTACTAATTCCAATGCACGTTTTGAGAAGCGAAATAAGGCATTTCTATTTGTAATGGCTGTCAAGGTCCATCTTGCACAGTACTTGTTCTAATTATGCCCTCTATCTGGAGGAGTTATGTTCCATGTTTTGAGCAGTAAAATGCGGGATATTAGATGTGTCAATGGTGCAAGCCTGTTTTAAGCTGGACAAATAAAGACGAGATTCACTAAACGACTATTAAGTCAAGGAGACAGCGTGCTCCGGATATGCACACTGCATTGAACGTGGCGACTTTCTAGATCGACAGTGTTTTAGAGCCCTGAAGCAGTGTGCAGATTTTTTACCTCTCAGTGAATGTCTGATTTGGGATCAATACCAACAGCCACCAACCTACATGAGCACGCACTTTTGAAAATCGAACTTGTAATACTGAGTGATGATGTTCGAACTGTGTATTCTGGTGTCAATGAAAGGAACGAATCTGAAAAAATAACTGAAACGGCAGACTTTGCTTCTATAAGAAAGCCATTCCAGATGAACAACTTTGTAGGAACCAGTTACTGTCTTGTCAATATCTCAATTCTATGGGCAGTGATGATCATTTATTCTCATAGTTATTAAGTGGCTAACCAATAGTTGGGGTCTTTTCTGTAGTCCATTAGCTTGGTCTCCATACAGTCTTTTTTTATAAATTACTCACACGCTGAATCAACCATTACCAACATAGTGCAATGCTAGTCCGGTCAACCGAGTGCAAGGATACGTTGTCGTAGATGCGTCGATAAAGTACAGTAATACAACACAATAACACAATATAGAAAAATAGATAAAGTTTCAATCGGGAGAGGACCTGTGTTACCAGGTACATATATGCACCACTTCAGTTAATCAGTGTCCACCGAAATTCCGAACACGTTGCTTCACGGATGATATGAAGTCAACATATTTGCTGTAGTCAACAATCGTTGGCCAGTGATAATTTTTCCTTAGCCGGAAATCTTACTGAAAAATCGCTGGAATGAGTTACTTTTCAAACTTGTATATCACAAGTGCACGTGAACAGGATGGTGCCCGCACTGCAGGGACTTTGCATCAGTTGTGGAAACACTCGTTTAGACTTCGTCTCACATATTTCGACTTATTGCAACACTTGATGAGTAAGGAGACTGACTGGCGTTACTGCGTGGGACTCTGACATAAAGTAGGTAGTCGGCGAAGTTTATTCAACAAATTCCATTCAACAATCTACACTAGTTACATCAACCACTATGTGTCGTAAGTTCTTTCTGATTCCATCTTTCACAGGCGAAAATATCCCAGTCCTAATGAAATGCCATTTGGATGCCGCACTCTTGAACACAAACAACGTCATCACAGTGGTCAGCGTGAAAGAAATTACTAGTGTTCCAGCTACACCCAGAGAGGACTCGGTTCCTCTTTTTGCCCAGACAAATAGTGGGTAAATGTTTGATTGTTTCTGTGGAAACAGATAAATTGAAAGAATAAGGAGGAACCTTCGCAGGTAAATTAACGAACAAATACCGCAACCACTTTTGAATTCTAGGGTCAGATGTGCGGTTAATGCTATCATAAAATCTAAAGATTTGGCATTCAGTTGATCCGAGGACCGCCTTCAACATGTTCCTTACACCCCAACGAAAGCAGGTACTCAACAATGCAGAAGACTTCTCAATAAACTGAAAAAATCTCAATATGCGCGTCCATAAACAGTTGATAAATAGCCTTTAGCTATATTGGTACGAATGCAAGTGATACTCTTTGTTCTCATTTTGTTCCCATCCAGAAGTTTTTGTATATTGGTGTACTTTTCATCCGATCTAACAAATGACGTTATACCTGTACTTTTCCTTAACCCATTATGTGTTCTTTTTGACAAGTGTTAATCGGTGTACATTCTTCTAACTACTGTTCGATTTTTGCTGGACATTTCAACCATTTCATAATCCTTCTCCTTGGACTGTATAGGTTTTACAACTCCTTTTTTCTACTTTTTGACTCGCGTTACCCACTTCGATCGGCAGCACTTCTCCTACGTTGAAAAAATTTCATGACTCTTATCAATGAGTACGCATTGGTTACATCTTTTTGTTTTCGCCATGGTCACCTGACCGTCCTAGACATGACCAGATTGTTCACTGCTTGATTCAGTGTTTGATCCCACTAAATAATGTGCTTGTTCATTTCATGAAAACAAACGATATGCTGTGGTCGATACCTCATTGTGCAAGAAATCCCACGTGCTATTTTTAATCCTTTTCGAAGGGGGGATTTTCTCGAATTCCCACGTGACATGTTTGACAAGTTTATTGTGGAGCATATATGGACGATTGCAATGGTGGCTTGCTGATGAGTTTACCATTGTAAAGCGGTTAACGAAACAAAGATCTATCACTTCTGGACAGTGTCATTCGAATTTATACAGTGTCCAGTAAGAACATCTGACACTAATGCTAGTGTTTGTATCAAGTCGAATAAACAGGCGGTTGCGTTGGAAACAACCATAACGTAGATATCGTGTTATCCTGCAGTTATTTTATTCATTTTAAGTATAATTTAAGAACTTCATGCAAGTCACATCATTGGCCTCGCGGTACACGACTTTCAACCATCCACCTACCAGAAATGCGTCAAAATGTCGCTGTGGCTTGATTGCGTTGAAAATGGTTAGCCGGGACTTCGAATTATGTGACTGTCGGTGAAATGTATAATTTTGTACGTGCGTGACGGGTATACGTTGTCACTTTGATTAAACGTTAAATATACTCTGAGTGATTGACGTTCTTCATTCGTTTTGTCTGTCTGCTAGTTCGTGCTTGGGCAGGGTGGGTATGGTCTTGTGCAGTTCAGTTTAAGCACGCAGAATTTCACGGATTGTTCATTTATCTTGACCCTTATCTAACTATTCATGATCTAAGAAGACCTTTATTTAACATACATATCCGATTACGTTTCCCATATAACGTTTTGCTTGGAATCCAACATTTTCAAACCTTGTGACTGAGCAACACAGCTGCTTATTTTCACGGAATTTTCTGCACAAATATGCAGAACATCTCATGTTTGGACACAATTTCTTGATCTGAACAACACAACTTGAAGGTTTACTATTGGAATGCACAGTAGGCCGTTCGATACTGTTTTGACAGATGCCGAATAGTCATTCGAACTAGTGATGTAAACGAACAGTTTGTCCAGGTATTTTTCAAAATTACAGATTGCCAGTGTTCATCGGCTTAATTAAAAAACGGGCTGAACTGATTTCTGTTTGACTCAAAAACTTTTTATACTGTATTCGTCGTTGCGTGTTAAGAACACAGTTGATCTGGATTAACGGGCAAACGAAAGCTGCTTTCAATTCTCCTGATAATTGGTTAGTAAAATATGTTTGCTACTCAGGATAACCTCCGAAGCGTCCAATGCGATATCTCACAGGGAATGAAGCCGTAGGAGAGGTCATAATTTGGTCTGTTTCGGTCACAATCCACCTAGAGATGATGCGAAACAAGAAGCACGAATACGGTAATGTGTTTCGGGTAGAGGACAAATGTTGGTGTGTTGAAGTAGGTTATTAGTTTCGTCACAAATAGTTGACCGACAGAATGGGCGGGGCTAGTCATCACTAGTACGGGCGAGTACTGAGCTTGGTCTTAGTAACTGTCACCAAGACACGTTTCCATGTTGATCACTTACTTCATAAAGAAGCAGTCAGTGCGTGTGTACAGCGCGACAGCTGCATTTCGTCGATGTTCGTCGGGCAAAAGTGTGAGATAATTGACAAAAAAAGTGCCAGATATAACCACCGTTTGGTGCTACCTCACTACTGTTGTTATAGCACCAGCCTATCATAACACTAATTATCATGCAAACTTGAATGGCTGTCGTGACAGAAAACAAAACTACTAAAACGATTTATTTCAACTTGTCTCTCAGTGTGAGATTATACACATAATAAATCAAACGCTGTCATATTAGTAATAACAAATGTGTTATTCGCTTGTTTGTCTGAAGTCTGTGGATCAAGGTCCGATAAACGGAACAATCCCAAAAGTCTAAAAATCATCAAAGTCCCTGTCCAAAAGTTTAATATATTACTGTCAGAAAAGGTCAGTGCATAATTTATTCCATAGTAATTGCTTAAAATAGGCACTTAGAAATATCCAACAAATGCAAATAAATGAGATCCAACCTCGGTACCTACCCAGCGTGGTGCGATAACTCAGAAATACTTTACTTCATTTAAACAACAATATTCGTAACAGCGTTGCTAACAGGAAAATGGAGAACATGCGGTTAGATGGTTGATCATGTTGACAATTTGATAAACTTAAGTCGTGTGCTTAAGTGAAATATTTGCACAACATCAACAACTGTCAAAACACTTGTTAGGCAGAAGTGAACGAATACGAAGCGCAAATACGTTATCATTAATTTACTTATCGAATGTGCATTTTATTAACACACATTACACTGGTCTACCTTGTAAACCGGGCAAGCAATACATTGCCTTTACATGTATGTTGTACAGGGGAAATAAGGAGATATTATGTACAGATCAATTGTATATATTGACCTCTCATTAGTCAGAGGTGAAGTAAGGTAATTAGCCGCAATGACACTTGTGTTAATGTTAGCAGTTTTGTGTCGAAAACGCCCATTGATCCATGGAAGACGAAGTGTAGTAAACATATGTTTTCGATAAAATCTCATCAGGTTGTTACAGTTATAAAGGAAAATAAAACTAGAAACGGTTACATACGAAACTTGCTATTGGTCACAATTCACACTATATCAATTTTGGGTTTGTGGACACCAATTAGGTGTTAACTGTCTAAATATAGATCGGGTGAGTCAGCTGATGACCAGGGCAGTTGAAGCGATTTACCAGTTTTTCCGCCCGTACTAGGTTGGACCACGTGATCGACTGAAAATGGCCTTGCTGGCGAACGAGTTTTAATCGGTTCCGTGGAATCCTGTAAATAACAGTGAACGATCGATTTATGTTGACCTGATGATTATTGTCAGCCAGATAACCTACAATGACACTCGTTATTGATTTTCTCCCACCTATCCGGATACATGCTGGATGATGTTCTCCGATACTTCCAGACAGGCGTCGAGTCGTACGACCCACGGAATTTGCTGAACAACTGAAAAAGAACGAGTAAATCACCACGGGTAAGTTGTGGACCGGCACTTTATCCTTCAGATTTAAAGTAATCAGGGGTGAACTGTTGAATGTGATAATTGGTTTGGCTACGTTGAACGTACTCTTAGATAAACTAGTTAGGCAACAAGTCAGTGACTCAACCATTGTTCCTCCTCTGTATGGCAGTCGTATAAACATGGGCTTTTTTTTATCAACCCCGTGAATCATAACTGATGCTTGAACTACTTCCGTTCATTTAACCAAAAAATTGTCGGAATAGCCATTCCCTTGCAGAATATAGGTCACAAACTGTAGCTCGTGTTCCCAAAGTCGTGTTACAACGATTTCTTCTGTTGTATCTGTTAAATATCTGACCAGGTTTCGTTCGTATTTTAAGTGAGTAAAACTATGAAGGCTACTGTACTAGCCCGACTAAGTTGTCTTCCGATAAACGGAACGTTTCAAACTTGCGTCAATCCTCCTACTCAAAGAGACGTCCAGGAAATGGAAAGACCCATCTGACTCCAATTCTGCGGTGAAACTTATCAGCGGATTTGCACATTTGAACTCCTTTAAAACATCAGCTATGTTGAAAAATGAATCTTTGATAACGAATACGTCATCAGTATACCGCCTGTAGAAAACCACCTGATTTATAACAGTGCTCAGTAAAGTTCTTTTCAACTTGTTCAGCAGTATTCCTAATGGTGATTTCATTGCCATTCCATCAATTTTTCCGTAAATGTCACCATCAAAATAGGGTACACGTTGTGAATGTATTTCAGAAGCAATTCCTTGAAGTTCGCTGTTGGCAAGCCGATCAGAATGTTGTCGCTCTTGATAAAACTGCTTCAGTAATCTTTGTTGGTCTTGATCTGTGTTTATGTGGTTCCGAAACTAAGTAGCACATGAGATAGAAAAATGTGCAGTCTCACAGCAATAACAATCTAGTTTCTTTGTTCTTATCATATCTGTGTTATTGATAGTTGAGTCACCTTATTTCTATGTTGTTTCGGTAATGGATGTTCTGTCTACTCCATTGGATTGCACTAGACAAACACAGACTGTCACATCAGTACAGCGATGATTATTTGTTATGTAATTCATCATGAGTTTATGGTTGTTGAGGTGAGCTGATTTCAATGGATATTCAAAGATAAGAATGTCTATGAATATGAAAATACTTATGGGAATGGATACATTGTAAAAAGTGTAGAACCAGAAATGATCAAGGAAACACTGGTAGGCATGTTTATTCGCCATCAGGCATTTCAAACTCACATGAGCAAAAAGAGCATGTCAGTGAATAATGCTCATAAATCCACGGAATCATTACTAAAAGGATGATGCTTGACACGACGAAAACTTAGATTGACAACAGAAATACAAATGTACTCACTGAAATGATGTCTCCCGACCTTCTTCTATATTCAATCTGCAAACGAAGGTCCACCAACTTGGTTAAATTTCCAGAACGTGGCTCATGTTCTCCAATTTTGATGGCATCCCGAGACCAACTCTATCTGTTAATTTACTGTGAAACATCGCACACACTAAGATACTTAAACACTTCCAGACGTAATCTGGCCCGGATGGCTTCATCCACTGAAGCATTTTTGCCCATCTCTGTAATCGTTGATCGTGTTGTGGAAGATAGATTTGCAACTAGAACAGTTCAGGTACGTCAATCCGCCGACACATCTGGAACGTTGTCACGTGAATTCTCACGTTAATAATCCTAAGAATCGAAGGTAAAAACTGGGTAACATAGCCCTTGATCACCGCACACGACATTTCACATAAAGTCGTAGATCAACTTGACAACCTGTTTCAATAACTGTTCTGTAGATCAGGGTGAACATTCGGTTGAAATGCTTGTGAGTGAATCCACCTATTTTGCCGGTTGACTAGAGCTTACTTGTGGCAAAACATACAACCTACCTCGAAACACTAACATCCATCTCCCCCACACGCAACGGTGAATTATTAATGCTTACTGTTTTGTCAAACTATCGAAACTGACCACCTGGTAACCCCTCCCACGGCTTCACTCTGTCCACACAACACCCAGTAGCGCGCTTCATACGTTGTCTTGAACAACACTGCATACCTACTGACCAATCCGTAGCCAGATGGCAAATTGCATAAACATGGCCTCACGTTCGGAACATCAACAATTGTGCTGTGAACACGAAACATTTTACGACAGGGTAACAATACTGTCTTGGGTCATTTCGCAAAGGAACTGATACATTATTCAGGAGGCATAGTTGCAACCAAGCCCTATTGTGTTGTTTCATCATCAGGCCGATTGGAATACAACTCTTGTAGCTGGTTCATTCAAAATTAAACGTACCAGCCCTCCAGATTGAACGATGGGCTTGTGTGTTGCATGACATGTAGAGCAACATCTCAGTTAAACGATCATCGCTAAGGAAGAAGCGGAGTAATTATGGTCATCGAATTGTATGCTAAAATACAGCCTAATGTTTAGCATAACTGTATCCACCGTGATTGTCAGAAAACTGCCAAGGCAATTTCAACGTTGCCATGAATTTCTCTGTCCACCAAAAGAATTAAGTTGGGTGAATAGCAGTGGCCTAGTGAGTGGTCATATTGAGTCATTTCATCCGCTGCACAAATATTCTGTGGACTGGATGTACTGGTGGAGTTGTGACAGATACATGGACAGCATGTCATGCTTAGGAAAAACGTGAATTAGTCGTTGTTCTGTGGGACACGGGCAAACCGTAGTTGAAACATATCACACGATAATCCCAGACTTGATGTGCGAAATCTTCGGCGCCACGTACAAATTGTTCCACTAGAACAATTGCACTATTGTAGAGTGAAGGGAACAGCGACAACAGGAAGTGTATATTGCAATTGACAGTAACACTGAAGAGGAAGTTAATATGACGCTTAAGTCTGCGTAGAAATGTATATTCCTGTAATCGTAACATATTTTCTTATTGCTGCAAAACGTTTGTCAACCTAAGCATTGTTTTTTGCATTAGTGCGTGTAGCTGTATCGGTGTCTTTCTGCACATAGCTTTGTATACGAACATTTTCAGATAATGATTTACGACAAATAAATCGCGCAACACTTTGTGTTCGTTAGCATTGAGAGCTGTTTAAAATATTCTTTTGGTAGGCAGTCAATAAGATTTACATCCCACGTTGCTGATACGGTGACAATAATAGGAATACATTGAGTAGTCAAACGTATTGCAGTATATATTCCATGATTCATCGCATGTTAATGAAAGAAGTGTACCAGCTTGATGACAAATTTGACAGTAAAATGGGATCTGTGGTGAGGGTTCGGGGACTAAGGTTGCTTCAAAATTGAACACCAAAAAACCTCGATCGCAGCCTTCGCATTCAGATAAGCCTTTCGGCTAGCTCACTTCGAAAGGAAGCACTAGACTGCAGTGTTCAGCTTACCCGATCATTTCGAAAAGAGAATAAACGGAATCACTCTGTTCTATCCAATCGTTAACCTCGTGATCAAGACTTTTCAGTTGTGTTGAAGTTACTGTCTTCATTGAACCAACTCAGCATGGTTTGAATCAGTGGTGAAGGTTCGAAGGTTTGAACACTATTCATGCAAGGTTGTGGTTGAGCGTTTGGATTCGATTATTCGGTCATGCCTATTGTGAGGTTGCTGGCGTTTTGGTTAACATGCTAGTCTCAAAAGCACAAGGCTCAGAGTGCAAATTCCGATCCGGACAAGAATATGCACTACTGATGAGCTCTAATAGGAGAGAAACTCGAGTCTAATGCTTCTTTTCTAAGTGGGCCAGTCGAAGAGTTTATCCGAATGCGAAAGCTGCGAACAAGTCTGGGTGGTGTTCGATCTTGAAAATGGGATCTAATTTCAACCCGACTGTTTCTTGAAAATCAGATTTTGAATCCTGGTCGTGGCAAAGGCAGTGATCTATTGAAGTGTATGCTTTAAAACGGAAGTTATAAGTAACTGTGAGCTATTTTAAAGATGGATCCGCTAAATCATTTGCCACTCGTCAGTTTGTGGCGTAATGCATTTTGATATGATTTGGACTGGATTGAGATTGAATCTGGTATTTATGAGCGCCAATCCACCCTAAGGCAAAAGATTGCTTAGCAAATATTTGTCAACTGCGCCATTACTCATTGATTTTTTCAGATTTTCCGTTTCCTAAATGAAATTTTCCAGCATCCAATGGGTCAACTGATTATCCGGAACCAACATTGTTACTATCGTCGTCATGTTTGCAGAGGCAAGAGGCAGCGTTCTCATCAACGATGTTAGGAATTCCGATTTTCAACCGTGTTTTTTTATAGACTTCTCAAAAGCAGGTCAAAGATCGAGTATACAGTGAACGGTTGTTTGTTGCTTTTCCTCTTGCCATGATAATGGAATTTCAGTAGATAGAAGCAAATCACTGTTTTACGTCACTTCCTGATTAGTACATGGATTTCGCGAGGGTGGGTACTTGGTCACAATATTCTTTTCGACATTTGTCAACCATCTCCTGGACAGTTTACCGGAAACACTTCTTCAAGCCAACATATTACAATGTAAGAAAGGCAATGATTCCCACAGAGTACATACTGATCTTGAGAAGAGTAGGCGTTCTTGAGTAGATTGAAATCAACATCTCATTTACTATGTATCCTTTTGAAATAAAGACGGCAATTATTTTTCCAGGCGAGCTTCTTCAAGATCAGACAAGTTGAGCACTGTTCACAAGGGGTCTGAATAGCGTTTGAACTTTATTATCCCTGTCCGGACAGAGTGATGCGTTACTAATGTGATCCGATAGATACTTTGGAAATGGACCAAACAAAATTTTCACTCGAATGTAAAAGCTGGGATCACCCGTTGGTTTGTGATGACAATTGTACACACATCATTCCTTACAGACCTTGGTATGTTTGTTGGAATTGACAATAGGTTCACCATAGCTGACATTTCAGTAACCGATCCGGAGAAGAATATGGACATCCGGATTTTGTCTAACCTACCTATCGGATATCATCTTGTCGTGGCTGCGTGGTAGCTACTCTTTGGATTAAAACATTGTCTATCCGAGTGTGATGACAAAACGTTGTAAAGATCGTGCGATAGACGTATGCTAATCCAGTTGTTTGCGTGACCTCAAAGTGAGGTATTGACAATTCAGCATGGTCACCGCGCGGCAAACAAAAGTGTTGCTGGCATACGACATATCTCTTGTGACTCTGGACCTTAAACTTCTGCTATCTGCCATATATGAATTTAATGTCAGCTCTTTGATTTGGTACTGATACACGTCTCCTTCAGCGCATGTCATTTACAGCAGTTCTTCATTTTCACGGAAGATAACGAGGAACACAATCATTGAAAAACTGTAAACAAGCTTCAACTTCCGGACTGCGGCAAATATTTCTTACAAACTTATTCCCTGCTGAAATGAACTCCTATCCGAGATGTGTAGCCCTTCTTCATTGTCATACTCCAACTTAATAAAAACACTGTACCATTTATACTCCTACTATTTTTCTGGCACTTTTTACAATCCAAGTGAGCATTGATGCGACATATCTTTAATGATTATCTTTCACATAGACTACTAACTAGAATTCGAGACAGACAACTTGACTAGATCCATACGCATTCAACCTCTCGCCTCGAACCCGAGTTTTGGTAGCTGAAATCGCGAAAAACTACTCATTTTGCAATCGGTACTTATGCAATGACTGTAACAAAATATTGTGAGTTAGAAACAATGTGTAAAGTGATAAACAAACTTGACGAACACCATCACACAATTTGAGAATATGTGTCCACGATATTTGATGGGTCATTGTGGTATTGTGTTTGATAAATGTGAACAACATATATCATTTATCAGGTTAATATTTAAAAGTTTTTTTGATTGAGCGCGTTTGTAAATGAAATGAAAATATTACGAAATCAAGCTTACTGCAGGTATAACAGTAAACTTATCTTCCGTGCTACCACATGTATTTGACTAAACTTTCCTCTAGAGCCATTCCGGTAACACAAAATAAAGTTTGGCATTTAATAGACCAATTGTGGAACAGTTAAAATTTTGCACCAATACAGTGTATGTTGCATACGTCTTTAGTAATTCGACCATGGACAGAATGCTCTGTAACGTATGGTTTTCAGAGGCTGGAAACACAGATTTCGTGTGTAAATTGAACACAATATCCACTAGTGGGAAGAGTTCATAATGAATGTTCAATGATGTCATGCGCATTTCCATAATGAGAGGTAGTGGTTGTTCAACTGGACTGATAACTGTTATCTGGGCACACTGGAGGGTATAGTGCCTCTTTTGATCGTAGCGTCAATGGTCAACTTTAAGTGAATATATTTCAAATGTGACTGATTTTGAGATAGCTGGTTTTGACCGTTTTCACCCATAAAATAATATTTCATATGTGGTTATGATATACGGTAGCATGCTGTCTGTTTATGCTCCACGTGTTTGTAGTGACGTCGGTGTGACGGACGTATTTTGCGCGAATCTGACTGCTATCCTTCGGTTGATATATGGTTCTGATGTAATCATTCTATTGGGATATATGAACGCTCAGGTCGGCCGTTTTGATGAGGCCGAATCTCGCTTAGGTTGGAAGTTTGAGATAACATCACATCGCACGGATAATGGCGGACGAGTGCTACAGTTGTGTGCCGTGTATAAGCTATTTTTAGCCAGCATATCGTGCAGGCCTACCTTCTCCGAATCAGGCCTGGTCTCGGATAAACCAGGTAGCTGTTGGCTATAGGTGGCGTGGTTCCATTTACCCTTTATTGGTACATATGCTTGGACTCAGACCATGTGTAGGTACGTTGCAGATATGTTCCTACTTTGTTTGGAAACCATCACATCGATAACAACGGTTCGTTATGCTGTCGTTGAAGCATAGGTGCTAAACCAATCCAGAAAATATTATTAACAGTTCTCACTCCAAAGATCCTAACAGCTGTAGGACCCAGGTCAAACGGGCCATTCATGAAGCAGCCACTGTTGCACTCGACACATTAATTCGTGAGTTAAAAACAAACATTGGACATCAGAAAAAACACTGGTGTTGTTAGAAGCCAATACTATACTTAGGAAACTCAAAAGTAGCCTGATCGGTGATCGTAAGCTTTTGTTAACGGAGAAAGTTAAGGAAATGAAAACCGCTTTTGTTTCAAAGAACACCGGCAGACTCTTAAAGCTTATCCGTACTGCTGGTCCCAGGTAACCACCTGTCAGTGAAGTTATCAAGGAAGTTGGTACATATCCATAATGAGTCTAGAAGGTTTGAACGGTAGGTGGAACACTTTAATTCCTGCTTCTATTGAGTTGTTGCTACAAACTTGTAATGCAGCACCCTGGTCAGTAGATTTAGGACCGACCAGGGAAATTGAGGTCTGCAATTGCATTTCGGCTGTAGAGTGTAACGGGGCTGTAAGCCCAGCTGATCGGAAGACTACAGTAGAGGCCTTGATACAATTGGTTCAACGTGTGTGGACGATGGACAAAATTCATGTGTTCTGGAGTCATTCGCAACAGTTTCCAAATTCATTAAGTACTCTTGTGCTTTTACGTGAACCATAAGGTAATTAGTCTGACCTCACCAAGTGTAGAGTCCTGGCGTTCATTATACTTCGCTGATTCATTGCTGCTCGGGAGGCTAGCATTGGGGAAGAATAGACAAGGTTTTCCCCTGGTTGAGGATGTATTGATCAAGTTTTTATTCCCTGTCAAATTTTAGGACGGCACTAAACGTACTGCTGGTCAATAATGACCATGTTAGTCGAATATAAGGTGTGTTCGGTTCATTATATCGATTGACCCACAACTTTACTATGATTTAAACACAGAAGTGTACCGATCAAATATGTGAACATACTGTCGACGTTGTACCCCCATACTTTACCCCAGGTCAGGGGTTATGGTGGATTGTTTAACGATTTCATCCCCATGAGTGAATTGCGGAAAGGCTGTTCACTTTCAGCAGTTTTGTTTAATTTTGCCATGGACGACATAATGAAAGACTGTCTCTAACATTCAGAAGATGCCAGCGTGGACCAACTGCCTGATGGAAGACTGATTGATGACGACCAATTTTCAAGCAGTGGAAACAACGCTACAGGCTATTTCACATCCTGCTAAATGCTTTGGAATGCACTTTTCAGCCTCAAAGTGTAAAGTGTTTCTGTGAGATTGCCACGATTGCGTAAATTTAATGTTTGATAGTGAAATTTTCGGGGTTATTGACCGACATGCTTACCGAAGAAACAGCATCAGCGGCTGGGAAGATGAAGTGAATGAAATGAATGCGCGTTTATCTAAGTCTGAGGTGGTATTCGCCAGTATGGGGCAGCTCTGGCGACAAAAATGTGTCTCTCTATAGCATGAAGGTGGTGCATACAGGACTAAAATTAAGGCTTTTCTACGTTGCACCGCCACAACTTGGCTGCACATGCTAGAAGAATTGACTCATCTTCAGATATCTGACCATCACTATCTGCAACCGACTGTCCACAATGACTGAGCAACGTTGAATTTCGGAGGCGGGTATCTGGTGGAGAATGCCAATAGAGTTCTTTTGCTCAATCTTTACACTTGCACATATTTATATGGTCAGATCATACACTAAGGATGCCAGTTAATAGTCTGTCACCGCTACCTAACTCTGTCAAGGTTGTGGCCGTAATGTGCGAGGTGGACAGATGGTCATCTGGACAAAATAAATGAGACCGTTTACCACGATGTCAGCTATTGTGGATCCGAGCTTGGACCCTTGGGACTCACAGAATCGATGGCTGGAGATGTTAGGTGAGGCGACGGTTAATCGGACTCAATGGCTTCAATGTTCTCGTTGTATGACCGTCTGTCTGTAAATTAGGTTCACTTATTGATGCAGTGCAGAAAAAACCGTAAGGAAGTTGTCTTGTAGACGATGCCTCACCTTTTCTTACAACTGAGTAGTTTGCTTGATAAGTGTGTGCATCTTAGTGTTGAATGGTTTAATATAAACCTGGATATTTGTAGTAATTCGATCCCTTCCGCTTGCCTTCTGTTTTCCTGTCCCTCTTTACATAATTTGCCTTGAACATAGAAGTCAGAAACCAGACAGTTGTCATGACATATGCTACACATGAACTCCGTATTCAATTCTCCATATCTGCAATTCTCAGATTTTATAACAAAGAGAGACTGGCAGTTCAGACTTCACCTATGTGTAACTACTCAATCACTTGTTCCTGTTGAGTAGGTTATACTGATCGAACGCCAAGACAACTTTCAAAATGAATCTGAGAACACCATCCACAGTAGATAGGGCACGGAAAAGCACGATCAGTGAACACTGATATTTTCGCTCATCTGGCTGAAAGCGTACACCAGATGGAAACTGATCAAGTCTTTAAAGTGGTATATCACGTGCCAAGCGACCCATCAGAAGCGGTCCGAATCACAACACTTCGTACTACCGAGGCTATGGGAATCAGGCTGTTTGACCCGATATTATGCCAACAAAAACGATTCGTTCATGAGCCGAACTTATCACGACCACAAATCCACAGGATCAATGGTCAACCTGCTTGGTCAAACCAACGGACAAACGTCGAGTAACCGACCAACCAGGCTGTTGTCAGTTGACTGACCAGTGACTTAGTTTTTCGGTATTAAGTCTGATCGATATCTCGATCCAACTCAATTAGCTGCTTATATAATTGTATCGGCCTGAAGATGAATTATCGAAAACATATGTTAGCCTATATGTCTTTATTCTCATTATCGTATTCTGCATATTTGAATACATGAAATAAACGTACTTCGTTAGGTCGTCTTTAATGAGCAGCCGTTGAGATGTAACGAAAGGTCGACCTGTCTCTCAATCAGTTAACTCTTGTTCCTTGGCGTATCTGACAAAATAGAGCACGCTTTAAGCGTAACATTATTAGTTGAACCGTCTGCGTTTTGGACCACATTTGGGTTTCATAAAATGTTACTTCTCAGTCAGGTAACTGAACATAATCACAGATGGTTAAATGTTAAAATGAGTTAGTAACAATCGTATGTGCTTTGAACTTGGTATTCTCTTATTTGCTTAACTGAGGTCAGCAGTGGGGAGCACACTGCAAACGTGTACAAATAAGATCATCCGTTGAAATGATTGAAACAACTACTGAATCACCCCCGTGTAGAGTGTTACACACTACTTGTGAATCATTCAGAAAAACCAACTTGACCAGAAAAAACAACATGGTGACATTTCCAGAACGTTTAGGCAGGCTTCACTGAAGTCGAGGTCAACGCACGGTCAATTACATTAATAACACTTACGCGGTAAAACAAATACCGCTTTTGATGAGTGTATACGTTTTTGATTAGACTTCCAGTGAATATAGTCTATGGGCATTTAACAAGGCAATAGAATACCCTGAATCATTCGCTCAATAAAATTGTCTGCGTAGTAACTGCTTCATATCTGACCGTGTACACGACATTTATGCGCACGCATTAAGTCACTACTCTGTTACGAATGATTTGCGATATAAAAATATTACAGAGTAGTGTTACGGTCTTTCTAAACCTGATAAGTGTTATCAAGTTATTTTGAAGATGGCATCGTTTCCTTAGTTTTGCTACCCATCATCCAAGTTCCAGGGTTTCGACGAATTTGTGTTGAATGTTGCTGTGGTATAATTTCAAACAGATTCACGAAGGCCACCGAGAGAATAATGTTTTCCAATGACACAGCTACCTTTCAGGCGAACATTAGATAATTGCTGACTATGTACAAACAGCAACATCTGTCGTTTTACGCTCGGCCACCCGTCATTGTTTCGTCTTTCTTTAACGAACATCTGAGGAACAACTATCCTTAGTATTGATTAGACTAATTAAAAAATAATGAGTGGAAGCCTGAAAAATAAATTTGTCCGAATAGGTACTTCTTCGTAGGTGTATCTTATGTGTGTATCCAACCAGCCTTCTATAAGCAGCGAGTAGATCAGAACATGACACTCGGCCGTTGAGTGTGCTCTCATTCACGTTTGAGGCTCATTTATCAACAATTGTGCTCCACTTTCAAACTGTCTGTATGTGTTGAGGGCGAACACAAATTCCGTGGATGGGGCAGGTTGAGATGATTGAACATCCCATCACTTGAAATGTTTTTGTAAGATGTACAAGTATTTTGCAAGTAACCTACAGGTAGTCTGGATAGTTGATTATGTTTAGAAGGTTGTACGACCGAGGGAAGTGGCTAATAATTATTCTGAGATGAAATCATGATGCACGTGCCATAGGGGGAGTGCAAATGACAGTAGCGTGAAGATGACGATGGCTTTACTAATCTCTGTGAGACATATGCAGCAAACGCTCAGGGTTGTTAACCGTAAACGAGAAAATTAAGAAGGTGTTCGAAGGAAAACACCTATATATTGTTTTATCAAAAATAAACAACTTACATTATATTCGACGGATTGTAGTTCGGCGATTAAGCTATATTAGGAACCATCTGCGTTGCTGACACCAAGCTAGAACGATTCAGAGGGATCAGCAAATGTATTAGTTCGGTTGACAGTAAGCATCCTTTGGGTTCTGTCTAGCCAGATAAAGTAATGTTGACGTAATTCACCCGTAATGTCTGTGTAACAAAAATCAACAATATCACTGAAAAAAATCGTGCAATTCTATTCCTCATTCTTGATCAGCCAGCATCAGCATCCAGTTGTTCAAATCAAGAAACCAGCAAGATGTGTATTCGGTTTGCAGACTGCTATCAATCCAGTGAGTGCTTGTTTTGTTTCAAGTTGATACGTTGAATATAAAATCCTTAACGCTGAATTCTTGTCGTTGTATTCATCAGCCGTTCCATTTTGATGACAAAAACAATATAACATAACGAAACAAAACATAATTAAGCACTCTTGAACATGTTTTTCTGCAGAGTATTTTTTCAGTGACTGCTCATTAGTGGGAAAACAAAACCGACGACATCCATTCTTTGCCTTACATTCGCAGCATAGGCTAAAGGTTCGTTGAGCACAACCATGATGACCCAATCAGTCCTGTGACTTCCAGTAAATGGGGTACTCTTTTGACCTGTTTAATGAAATTTTGACTGTGTGCGAGTACATGCTTGTTTGAATAATCCATAGCAGTGTCTCTGTCAGACTTCACTGAATGTCACGCCTATCGTGACATTTTCAGTTAACGTTCGTAAAAACATTGCAGCTGCACGCGACGAATGTTGGAAGTTTTGTTCTATCTTGGCATGATCACAAAACGATAGAAAGACACATTGTCGTCGTTTTTTTCATTGAAGATATCAGCTATAATTACAGACATCATTATCTGCTTGAGTTCTTAATTCGGATAACGAAATAAACAAAACCTAATTGAAAATATATGTTCAAATATATAATGCAGTGGCTGATGTCTTCACTGATAACAAACTATTTCATGCCATAATATGTTACACATAAAATTTAAAATAATCTGATGTTTACTCCATCAAGGGCACATTTAAGATATTTGAAAAATGAACAAGTATTTCCAACATAAATCGAGAAAAAAGCGTCTGTGTGTATATAGATTTTTTAACTGACATTCCGCAAAGAATCATAGCTTACGACTAAATTTCATAATAGACTCTGTCAGTTGGGTGTAACCGGCCACAATCACGAGTTGAATTTCGGAATCCGTTCTTACCCAGCAACCGTGTTGACCAATACGTAACCGCCAACAACCTCTGAAGGCTCATCTTCACCATCATGTGAAACAGTACAACTTTGTCCACTTAAGCTAGCCACGTGTTTAGGTCGCCTGCTTAAAGATTGTGTACCACAACTTTGCGCTCTGTTGAAATTGGGTCTTATTTTAATGAAATATGTTAGATCAAACATGGCTCGCTGACTTTTCGGCAATTACCAGTGGTGTATTTACATCGCTGAATTAAGTTGAGGTGATTTACCGAAAGGGTAATTACATCTGATTTATAGTAAACATTACTGTTTGGGAACAATTCGTCTTTTTAGACTTAATAGCATTAGTCATGACAATCTCAAATTGGTATCATTCCAATTGGCTATGGATTAATTCCTGTTCACACAGTTTTACACTATGTATTGCTTCGCTCAGAAGGTTGTACAGAACGCTGATAGGCTGAACATATTCTTTATGAACGACGTATTTGAAACAAACTCAACCATACCGAAACAATCTATTCACACTAATTATATTGAGAATTTATAGCGATTCCTGGAATGAACATGGGGGTTTTCATTACATCTTTAGAGATTATCGCTTCTGAACAGGAATGCTCGGGAACGTTTTTGAAAATCTACAAAGGGTGGGTTAGTAGGAGCAATTATTACGCCTAATACTTTTTTGAAAAATCACTTTTGAGTTGAGCGATCTACTATTGATTATTTATCACTTCTAACTAGCATACATACATGAAGCCATTCAACTGATAAGAGACCATTGATCGGCACAGAGTATGCCGGTAAATGTATTATTGATAAGTAATGTAATATTAAATGTATTATTGTATTATTATTATTGTGCTGATTGTTGGTAAGATGTTGGAGTATGTAGTCACCGATTGTAGTCTATTTATCTTTGACAGCTTCTAAACCCAATAGTTTAGGTAAGGCAGTCGTAATACAACACATGGACGTTCGTACTGGGGTGACAGGGTCTTGGGGGAACAATGCAATACAACATCACAGTTTCTGGATAACGATCGCAATCAACCAAATGAGGTGTGAGTGACTATCCGATGTTCTTTATCCATCCATCAGAAGACCCTGCAGGATAGTTTTTGACTGATTTTGATGAATATGTATCCCCTCGACGAATGTGTACCGATGCATGCGAACCAACAACCCAGTAGTTTAAAGGCGTTACAACACCAGTGGCCATACTTAGTTGAAGTTCGAAGAGAACCGTCAGATTCGTGTAGAACGTAACAAGAGATGTCCCACTGGTGGCCACTTTGATCGCATCTATTAGTTTTTACATACATCCTAATAGGAAAAGCGTTCCATGATACCTCACGAATCCATGCCACATCCAGTCGTTGACCGAAGCGATTGCAGTTCGATTGCGTCATCTCGATTTGCGTTTTCCTTGAGAATGCGAAAAAGAAAGCTCTGATTGTCTCAGTCAAGCACAGCGACCCAAACCCGGTAAACAAATCATTCGAGATCTATATCATCCATAATTCTGTTCGCAACAACTCCTTGTAAGTCAGCAATCGCTCGTCATCTTCTTGAGAGTCATCACGAGATGGACCCCGTGCAGGCGTTATCAGTTGTTTACGGAACTGATAAGCCCCGGTTGCTACGGTTTGCTGAGGCAGTTGCTCTAAAACGTTGGTGTCCACCACTGTGTGTGCAGAAAGACTCTTTTGTTAGTTTATCACTCCTATGGCAATGATGTTATTGTCTGATTAGCGAACAAATCCACCGTGTGTGTCCTTTATGTGTCTAGTTCTACAACTGACCCCTGTTCTCCACTTCATAATCTCCTGTTCTGTAGTACACACCTGATAATATGCAGCAGAATTTGCCAGGGCATAAATCGTGCGCATTCACGTTTTTGACTGCTCCGTGTGAATAATTTTTCCAATTTATGGAAAACAATTTCATTTTCAAGGTATCGCTTCTTGGGATCGCAGCAGAGAGTTACGTATAAGCAGTACATTTTAACGACACAATGCAAGATGTAAGTTACATTGTATACTTTGGTTCACCATCTAGTGAGTTTCAGTTGAACAGGAAACATGCTTAAGCCAATCAACTTAGGTAGTTGCTTGTTCAATTAGTCGCTTTTTATTCACAAAGCTACGTACACAAGGTAGTAACATGCTGAGTTAACAGATGGTCTGAAAGGATACAGAAAATGAGCTACAGTCCATCGTCAAAAAGTTTGGCTGGTTTCACTTTCATCACGCTGGCACCCCGTTCTGATGGGAAAGAAGACTGTAAGTTAACCGATTCATGTCATACTGGCTGATAGACTTCTAGCCACACATTTCGTATTGTGTTGGATGAAAAGCTGTATGCAGGTCTGTCCTTCACTAAGCCGCGATATCGGAAGTGAACGTTCTTCTGGAGGACTTCCTATTTGTTGAAATTGACGTACTGTTTTGTCATGTACCGATAATCATAGGTCGTGGAACACAAATCAGGGTTGCTCGCAGATTCCACGCTCCACTTCTACCAACAATAATGATGAAACTCAACAGTAATAATTAAGTTTGCTAGTACTGTGATTCTAACTTCAACAAAGGTCTATAAGATGCTGTGGTGAAAATCTACTCGATTCACCGCTTATCCAAACCCCGACACAATAG
>LUCH01000422.1:83348-94490 GCA_013368495.1 Paragonimus heterotremus
TCGTCAGCCAGCATTTATCGAATGCTTACAACGTATCTCCTAAGCGTGAGCTCGATATGTCAACCTTAGCTACAACGTCACATAAAATGTCGTATTCACGTTTCGTGACATTAGTTCTGTCGGTTGATTATGCGTCATATGTTAGTAATTAAAGTACAGTTATGGGACTGTCAATTACTTTCTGCTGAGCTTTGTTTTATTTGCAGATTTAGAAGATGCAGTAAAATAAAAATTTTCTGATGTAACTGTTGGTTTAATTTTCAGATCATAAATTGCAAAACGGTCTTTTCAATTGCAATTCCTTAGTAAATTCGAGTCTAAATATAAGCATGTTTGATGTCATCAAAAAATATGCAAGCAACAAAGAAATGCATCGAACGTTTTAGCAAATCTGATTCTGTGGGGAAATTTCACAAGATGTCAGAATTGTCAACCAGATTTTAGATAACATTATGCCGACCTGTGCGGATGAATAAAATTTGGACAGAACAAGTTGGCGCATTCGTTTGGTGTGGGTCTGAGACAATTATATCAGTGTTTCGACCAGCATTATTATGCATTAGCCCAGTGAACATTTGTCAATAGGATAGGACAAGTCACCTAGACGATCGAGACCGGAAAACGACTGGCTGTAAGAGTCGGGCTAGTTAAGAGTAAATGCAATGAACCCCATTTATATGATACGTGCAAGGCAGTGATGGTTTTACCTACCGTCTGCACGCTTTGTTCTTCAGTGTTACGTGCCTTTCCTTCAAAATCCTTGTTCCGGTCAATGAATAGCACTGAACACAAGAACTATCCCAAGTGGTAACTATGTTGAATGCGTCCGACGACAAAAATACACAACCCGCGCAACCTTAAGAAACACTTTCACCTGTAAATATTCTATGCAGAAAACAGACGAAATCTCGTTGGAAAACATTACGTCGAATGTCCTTCGATTGACTTTCGTAGCAAGTTTATTGCACAAAACAGATTAAAAATGTAATGAACAAATTATATGGATGTTCCCAGTTACTATAGAACCTGCGGGCTGAAGCCATCATGCTGTCATCCAGTCATACTTACCTCCAGTGTTTCCAGAATATGGTATGCGGTTCCAGTCGGGAAATAGCGCTGGTAGTGAACCACTGTGATGGTGAGATGGATGTCAAACTTTCATTTTGTGGCTGCTCCGTTCGATTTATGCTTCATATCTTGTTTGTTTTGTGCATCTTATACCATGAAGGTATGAACTGACAGCTCCGCAATGGACCAATTCACTTGTAAAGGATAGGGTAAACTGTCCCTGTAGAGCTAGAAATGACACGATGCGTTTTTCAGAAGAACGCTAGGCGTTGTGTAGGAACAGCAGATAGCTAGAAACATTTTCATCAAGTTGAGGTAACCGACGAATAGCAATCCGGTTGGCCATTAAACAAGGAAGGCTGGACAACTAAACGATGCATTGCCACGAAAGAGTGTAGTGTGACATTTAAATTTTCAAGGGAGTTTGATTTTGATAAATGGATTGAGAATAGCACAACGTTACGAGTAAGTTGTAATACTCTACGTTTCAACCACCTCCATTACAACACTCCTGAGGAAGGCCACCCGAGGTGGTTGAAACGTGGAGTATTACAACTTGCTCGTAACGTTGTGTTATTCTCAATCCATTTATCAGTGACATGTTAAACACGACATCCAAACTGTTTGACTTCATTCGTACCAACTTTGGTGCGGGTATACTACAACGGAATTTGATATTCAACTCTTCTGCAGAAACTATGCACGATCTGAGTACTGAAGTGGTGTAATCAGACAAACAAGTATACTTCGCGCTATTCACAACGACTAACTTCACGAATAACTCATTTTCAACGGAGGTTGCTTAGACTAACTTTGACCGATTGCAGGTTTTATATGACATTGTTGTAATGTGAGAAAAATTGCTACAAACAACGTTTCATATTGTTAAAAATACGGTAGGGAAATACAGATTGTCATCAAGCCTGTATCAAATTATCACATTACCACTACTATTTCTTATGAATTGAAATGTTACAGTTGATTGTATTCTTTTGTTTTTGAAATTTCGTCAACAAAAATCGGAGAAAACGCTGTGAAGTAACCACAATCCTATTGGAGAAGTATTTCTTCGAAAGCAGCAAATAAGAAAGTTTGTATTATTTATCTCACACATCTTCATAAACTGCCCTAACCTGTGCTTGTCTGCTCCTTACTAATCTTAGGCAATAGGGTAATTTATTCTGATAGCTTTACACATGCTGGACAGGTGTTCCCAACAGATTTTTGACCCAGTTGAGATCATATATATCGACTAGCCCAATATATCTACTTCTCGAATCAGAAACGATATTTTTTGACCTGCTGCACGTGTGTGGGAACTAGTGTTCCAGGACAATTCTTTCTTGTGATTTATTAGACGTAATAAACACTCATGAACATTGTTCTTCAGGTTATGTTACTCACTAAAATACTTTTTGCCATTCTGTCTAGGTAACTCGTACCGAAACATAGATACAAATTTGTTCAAACTCACTGTCGACCGCCTGTCATTTTGTATGTAACGGAAATTATACCATCCTCCCAAGAGGATCATGAGGGTGCCAACTCCGTACACCAGGGCAATTCAGGCCTTATTCTTTTTCATAAGCCGCAAGACTGCACTCAAACTTAGTTAGGTTCAGTTTGTTGGTTACTGATGAAAATTGACTTCGCCATCTATCAGCAAGCGCAAAAAGTGACGTAATCGGAATATTTCTCACTCTCATCAAAACGTTTAGCGCATGCATCACTTTTATTGTCGGATAAATGACAATCTTGTACGCCAGTACGCACTACATCTGTCCATTCTAAATTGATTTAATCATCGTCTTCATGTACTGTTACTCACTTGTACGACTAGGTTTCTGAAGAACACTTTTGACATTTTGAAACTCTGAGTTTATATTTAGTACGCACAATCTTAAATGAATTTGCACTGTATGACAAAAGTCTGGATTTAAACCGCGTTTAGCAGTGTACTGGTAATCAGGTTCGATGAAAATATATTCTTGTCTAACGGACTGTCTGTGGACCACCGGGACGACTGCATCTCCATTCGGCATCATCCATCTGTCAGACCAAAATTGTCATCCAAAGTACATTCACCGATAATATATGATCGTGCTTGCGTGTCGTGTTTTCAACTATGTCAACTGATCGAATGTGAAAATAGACAACACACAGTGTAGCATAAAATGACTCTCACCAGAAACTGCTTGCAACTGTTGGATTCCCAGATATGTCAGTCAGTCTCCAAGGCGAAAAATAACAATAATCGGGTTCTTTTCTTGTTAGACCTCGCCAGCCTTCAGATATGCCTTAAGTGGTGCGTATCATCTGAGCAAGGAATAGGTGCACGCAATATCAAACTGGTCTGCAAAACAAGCTGTGAAGAGACTAAGGATTCTGGTTTTCATTCTGACCGTTAGTGACCAACGAATAAAAACATCCCAATGATTGTTGCATTTGGAAACTTACTAATATGTGGATATTCACGGGCTGGACATGAAAAAGACAACGGTAATTTACATGGTAACAAACGGAAGATGAGGAAGTCATCATTGAGATATCGAGAGTAAGGTGCTTCAACCTTGAACGTAAACCCTGAACGACTATAGTATTACAGATTGACGATAGTGTGCACTATATATTGATCAACATTTTGGTGCGTTGAATGGGCGAAATGGGCCTGACGCTGACATCCAGCAGCTAAAGACCATCACTTCAAATGTCCGGGAGCTATGTCCAACAGTACATTTTTTAGTGATTTGCTTTTGTCTAGTTTGTTACAATCAGGTTATACGTAGCAACAAGTTTTCACACAACCGTGCGTATCAAAGTTGCCAGTGCTGACGACTCATTGAATCAAAGTGTTTGAGATCTAAACGCGATTAAGTTTACCTGACAATCACTCTGATGACCGCTATTCAAGACTGTTGGAGTGTGTAGATGTTCTCTTGATCGGACACAAACCCGACAAACATTCTAGAATCAACCAATGTCCATGAAGACATGAATAACTTTGTTGACACGTCGCAATGGATATCTTAATGAGGTTCGACGTTTTAGGACTTCCGGCCCAAATTCCAAACTGTAACGTGAACTAGATGAACAACCTTATCGATTCTTCGTACACAGCTGGCAGGTTCAGCCTTCCCAACAATGCTAACGTCGGTACCACCTTCTCTGGCACCTCGCCCCCAAACATATCCCGTTCACGGTTCGGGACGGTAATTAGTCATAAACATTGTCAAATCAATGACGATCTGCTTTGCCGACCTGCGGTTATGTTATTACATGTTCAAACGAAACGGTAAAGATAAAATACATCCCGCCCAGGCTCCGCCACACGAGCTGAACGGTAAACGGGGGAGCCGAAATGATTTTTGTCTTCAAGACTTATAACACTTCAAGCAGCAAAAGAATGGCGAATCAAAGATTAGCCTCACATCAGCCCATTCATTCGTCCTGCAGTGAATGCTTCGACGGTTTCCTTTGAGAATTCACAACACACATACTCAGTTCTACCGCGTTATCAGGATTTTGACGATTCCAAACATTTTGTCCTCTAGTTAGTTATTGGAATATATTTAGTATACTGCTATTTACGCTACATAGATGTACATTTAGTGGCGTTATTACCCCTTGATTATAAGTAATATTTGCACCAGCAAGTGGAATGTACTAAAACTTCTAGAAAAGAAAGAGTTCTTTGTGGACAGCTAACGGAAAAATAATATGCAACAGTCAGAAAAAAAGGGGCTGCCTACTTAATACTCGTCTCCAAAAATGTGTAAATGTGACAGCAAGACAATTCAAACCTGCACCAATTACGCACACGCGGTGACCAATATATGTTTAACTAAACAGAGATGATCAAGCTCTTGATCAAAACAAGAGATCTTATAAAAAAAACTAACGTCTGCGGTGGATAATATGGAAGTGAATCAAGTGGCATCGAACTGTCGCGCACTAAAAGGCAACTGGAGAACTAGAATTCAACGAAACGTTGACGACCCGCAGATTATGTAACCTCTCCGTTCTTTTGAAACCTGTCAGATCTACTGAGTGAAACTGTTTCGTCATTATCTGTTCGGCACAAAATATTACATCAGTAAACAAATCGGGGTGAAAAACATTTTTTTTTATCTCAAATTGAACATCACTCACAATTGATCCAAGCAGCTGTCGCATTCCCATAGACTTTCCAGTCGGCCCATTTCGAAAACAAGCACTAGACTCGAGTTTCGCTCTCATTAGAGCTCGTCAGTAGTGCATATCATCGCCACTGCCGGGACTTGAACCACGGACATGCTGTTCATGAGCATGCAACCGTGATTACCGTCGCACCATTGAATCCACATCAGGCACGACCGAATTATCATATGTGGACGGTCAACCACTCTCGCTTGTGAGTAATGATCAGGTTGCCCGATCGTCTCGAAATGGAGACACAGTTACTGTCTGTTAACTCCAATCGATAACCCAGCGATTAGGACTTCCTAGACAGGTCGAAATCTCCGATCTCATTAAACCTGCTAGGCGATATTTTCGATTACTGATGAGTAGTCGGGGATTTGGTTAATTTCAAATTGAACATCACTCACAATTGATCGCAGCTGTCGCATTCCCATAGACTTTTCGAAAGGGGCCGACTGGAAAGTCTATTGGAATGCGACAGCTGCGATCAATTGTGAGTGATGTTCAATTTGAAATTAACCAAATCCCCGACTACTCATCAGTAATTTTTTTTATCACCTGGTCACGCAGAAGCATTGATCCGCTTTGCAGTTTAAAAAATCAGGAAGTCCAACTCAATAGCATGTGTGAATTGACGACATCTCTGAGACACAGATATCGATGAACAGAGAAAAAAGAAAGTCATCTAAACGAACGTGTGTACATTTGTTGCGAAAATGACAAGAAACAGTACACATAATCAACGGGACCATCTAGACACAGCAAGTGAACTGTAGTGATGTAACAAAGTGTTATGACGCTTTTGAATGAAAAACCAAAATGGATACAAGGATCACAAACCAAACCTAACAATCCCCATGAAAATGCGAGGGTAAATACTCGTGATGAGTCAGTCAAAACCATCAACATACAACACGCTTAGTAATCAGTTATCTAATCTGCTTAGTCATTAGTGACAATATGTCAATAAAGATGACTGGCGACTTCAGTAGATTGTGTAAGTAGTCGACTGAAACAGTAGAAACTGTACGCTGGACACAGAAATTGTCAACAGTAGGTTGTATTTGTTTGTAGTCTAAAGTGTGCATATATTACCTTTGACGAAATCTCTCCAAGTGGGTACCACTATTGTGAACTAAGAACGCAGATGACGTAAAGGTTATTTATTCAGGAAAGCAACACATGTGTTATGTGTTTAAACATAATAGCAAACAAAAACACTCATCTGCGTACGGTACTGGGCCCAGACCGTCACATTTGCCACAGATGCCATTGCTCAGTTACTTTACGTTCTCTTGCGTACCGAGTACGATCTCATGCGATACCGCACTCTGATGTTTCTTCTTGTATTGCTCCTGTGGTTACTTTTATGACAAAATATCTGATCTGGCCCGGCGTGGTGTGAGTAGTATAGTACGATAGCTCCTGTTCATTATATCACTGTTATCGTACCCTTATTTCAGTCGTTTCAATACGCAATAAAGATCTATGTTAACGTTGCTAAGTCTAGTTTGTCAGCATCCGTTAACACACCTCCGATTATGTAACATACTAACGAGACTATCGACCAATGCTTCTAGTAACTCATACTTCAAGCATTCCGCTGAATTCGTTCTATTCCACTATAGGTTTTTCACGTGATTTGTGTTGCATTTTTGGATTTTGCCGTGTACCACCTTAGTTGTCAGACTTCTCCAAAATACCATCATTCGTTACTACATCTTATTAGTCACCGTTGCCATAAGAAGTTAGCATCAATCCACTGCGAATGACCTGTTAGTCAGCAAACCTCTCTTCATTGCATTAAGTAGATGGTAAATATATGCATTTCTCTCTCCTTTCTAAGACAGTGGATTGAGCCACTTCAACATAAGTCAGCACTTTTCAAGCATATTTTTGGAAAACAGTCAACAATGAGTGATGTGAACAAACTGGTAGTTTACAGTCGTCTTAATTGTATTCCTCATTCTAACGAACAATTTTATCTGGTATGCTGACGTTAACCACTTCGGAGATTTATCGATTACAACTTATGAACAACAAATAAATTAATTTGCTTTATGTTGACGTTGTTGTTGACCTGATTATAAAACACAGTAAATTTCTGCATGTTACCAGTTCATATGATGAACGAGGAACAAGGTGACAATCAATCAAACTGATTAATTGCTATGGTTGAAATATCCCTCTCTCACCCGTCATTAATATGTGCATCAAAAGAAATTTCCTGTAAAAATCCCCTTCTGTAGCTTTACGCTCGTCATCTTAAAGTTTGCGGTGAATTGGTTAATTAACGTATCATTAAAACCACCAGTTCACAGTGTGTTCTCTGCCAATCTTCTCGGTGGCACTGGAAACATCAAGTGCAACACAGATGATATGCAAATTATCAATATTTCTGGTAATATCCCGCTTACTTTTACAACACTGATAATCCATTTTCCAGAGCTGGCTCATAACACAAAGCAACATACTGAATTAGATTTTCTAAGGCCTAAGTACACGAAACCAGCAACATCAGTAGTAGAGAAAACAGACGTGCAGTGATTATGAAACCATTCTAAACGACGGTGTTCGGAGTCAATTTTACAATGCCAGGTTCAATGTATATCCTTCACTTGACAGTATAGTTCTAGCATATCTTACTTGCAAGGGCTCCGGGCTTCCGTCGTAGTCTTCCGGCTCTTGCTTCATAAATGTTCCGGCTTATCTTCAAAACATCGTCCACCTCAGTAGAATCTCTTGAAATTATTCGTTGTGGGCAATCGATCATTGTTCCACTCCGAATGACCTCAGATATTCTATTTTAGTAATGAGATGTAAAACCCACCACATTCATAAAGGGATTTGATTCGCCGAGGCGTTTCTGAACAATTTACATATAAAATAATGCGCACCGTGTTGTATGTAATTCAGGAGTATGCCTTTCAAGTAAGTAGCTGCCAGACGCTGTCTGCAAACACCGTTATATTCTCGATGGTAGAGAAGATAACTTTTGCAAGTTCATCTGCTTAGTCGAAATTGGAACGTTGAATAAAGTAATGGCAACCATCTTGTCCGTGCGCAGCCAGACCAACGTCATCCACCTCTTTTACTCAGATTATGGACAGTACATAACAGGGTGATGTTGCAGACACTGTGATAAACTACTGGTCTTAGAACACTTTAACTGTTAGAACTTACTCAATCGGTTTACGATGGAAGGTAGCACATTCATCAACGCTGTGCACGTGCACCGTGTTCAATGCGAAACAGAAGACAGTGACTACGTCAAAGGGTTTTCCAGATTAACGAAAACGTCAGCAGCATTATGTAATCATTTTGACCGTCACTGTTGACTACCAGCCATCAGACACACAAAAGTCACGAAATAACTGTTCTGTTTTCATCTGACTTTGCATCAATCGCGATTTCCAAGATAAAATTCTACCACTGTGGTATTGGACTGCCGTTCCATTTGAAGATACCTCTGAAAATGTGAGGGGATTTTCACAACTCCCCGTACATGATACCTAACCATTATATACATGTTTTATAACTGAATCCAACACTTCTAAATTTTTTCGCAATCACTTTTTTGAAATCCATCTCAGAAGTTGCATGACCCAACAGCAGTTTTGGAAGTTCGGTTTGTCACCTTCACCTGTATGGTCTTAGTCAAACTTGGATAAAAAATTACGAGTCAGGCTAAATGTACACAACTAAACCTACCAGTAGTGTGTCGCCAAAATGCTATCACGATGACCAAATGCATTCAGCTTTTATTTGGTTGAAACATCGGCTGTCAAAGCTGAGTGCCAACAAAGCCTGCGTGAGACGTGTTGACAACGGTTTATGGGATAGCAGCACATTGGATTAACTCATCAGTCCAAGGTGAAGTTTGTGTTTGTGTGTGTGTCCAAAGAATCATGGGAATGCTGGGTCATGCTTCGTTTCCAAAATACATTATTCTTGTCACAGCTCACAAATATGTGCACTGAGTGTGGACTGACAACTTTTCAGGCTTGATATTCTCAATTTGGATGACCTCAACGTTGGATAAATGTGATTTCATCTAGACTCCTCGGCTTTCAAATCTACATCTGCTGAAATTCCTGCAAAACAGAACAATTTAACATATCGAAAGCAGTGATAGTGGATGGTGATATCTTTTTTCAACAGTTTTCACGTAGTGTTGCCCCGTCGATTATTTTTGAAGCGACTTGGCGAAGGTATGGTATATTCGACCCCCTCAGTAAGCGTGGGTAAGGTAAAATCAAGTTGAACATTCCCGAAAAGAAGAGTACTCACTACATTCCAACGGACATTTTGTCGTGACAGAGACTCAGCACACTTACAGTTTCCGAGACGATAAACAGTTGACTTCTGAGATGAAGACGAGAGTAACCATTGACACGTTTGTGGTGGTAGACCGTGATAATCCACCAACTAGAATCATATCAGAGACGTCTCTGAAGTCAGCCTTACTACGACACAGTGAGCTACCGTTTTCATACCGACTGTTTAGCAGTAAGGATTATGTACAACCTCTGGTGCATCTTAAGTTTTTCGGCACCCCATTCTTCTCTTTTAGTCACCTCACCATCAAGGATTCAGCTTTACTTACTCATTCCTTAAGTTAGAGTTGTTATATGCACGCGAACTAACTTCTGGTTGTATGGCAACGGTGGTTCAATGACCAGTGCTATTAATTGTTTGTCAATTATGACGGTGAATATGCTGAAAATTGGACCTAGACGCTATGATTTCTCGTGTAGTTCAAACACACCCAATTCATGAACTGCTTTTACAAATGATCGTTGAACATTTTGCACACAATGTAGAGTAGGATAAGTGAGGGACGCAGTAATGTGCTTCGATATCCATTCCTCCATTCTGGATTACAATTCTAGTTCTGTTATTCTACCCTATGGAGAATAGCTGTCTGATCAAACAATGTAAGTCCACAAGCAGCGTGCGTTATGTGACTAAAAAATGTTCATGGAAGTTGACAACATTTGAGCGACTGTTATATCGGCATTGGCTACCACTTTTCCATGTGAGATTTTGCTATGGTTGAATCGTTTTTGTACGGAAACGGAAAAGGTAATTACGTTGATTAAGTATGCCGCTTGTAGGATTGCAAACGTTAACGTCACCCGATTGAGGACCTCGGGAGGGGCTATCCCCTCTTTGATGTTATAAATATTTACGTTAACGTGGCGTGGAAAAAGAATTACTAACAATTTTACTTTAATGGATTGCAAAACGTCAATAGAGCCTCGAAATAAAAACAAATTAAAATTATGTGGATCGAGTGTTTCCTATTGCTAATTTAAGAGATCAGCAAGAGTACAAGAATCACTAAATATACTTGATCCGTATTTGGTTGAATTGGATTAGATGACCTAAATATATTAAACTGTGCAAACAGTTTGTCCCCGTGACCATCAGCGAAGTGGTGGACAGCTGTTTCGACCAAACTGGGTCTACTGAGCAACACGCACGCCGGAGAATCGAATCCACCACCCATTAATAAGTGGCAGATTGTACTCCAGGCACTCATCCACCTGACCACGAGGTCAAGGTCACTGTGGCTGCTGGATAGTTTGCGAATTCGATTTTACAAATTGAACATCACCCACGATTGATCGTAGCTGTCGCATTCCTACGGACATTCCAGTCAGCCTCTCAAGAAGATAAACCTTGATCAAATATCGCTCAACAAGTCAATGATTTCTGTGATTTCAACTTGGAGAGAAGTCCTAGTCGAGGGGTCATCAATTGGAGTTAACGGCCAGTAACTGTCTCCTCTCGAGACAACCGGGCAATCTGATCATTACTCACAAGCGAAAGTGGTTGAGTGTTCACATATGATAATCCGGTCGTGCCTAACATGAGGTCAATGGCGCAGTG
>LUCH01000422.1:101025-128708 GCA_013368495.1 Paragonimus heterotremus
TTGAATAACGTCCCAAAATTCCTGAACGGACGAGGACTAAGCTGTTCACAACAGTTCTAATTGAATGAAAGCAGGATGTTCACGAAGTAAATCAGGGGTGTGTTCTGGTCATGATCCTTTTGATTATAGCTGATCAATTCGTTACTGTGAGTCGCAGCCTGGATTCAACCCTCACAACTGTTCACCTCCGGTGTATGTCCAATCAACACGGAACTGATTATAAAACATTCTTGTGATTTGCCAACGTTGACCATTGTTTGTTTGGACCGGCACTGAAGTCCGAACATCGATTTATTGTGCCGAAGGTACATCACCGAACCAGCCCCATTGCATTCATCATCCTATAATCGCATTACATGCTAGATTAACATGTTAATCATAATATCTCCTTTGTACTTGTTCCTTCCAGAATACTTGGCACTTGGTTCTGCTGCTAGAATCGAGGGGTATTTCTGTCAGCTGTTTCATTTTCAGATCACAGATGCTTTGATTCTACCAGTAAGTATGTTCCGATATTGACAAATGAAGGGCTTGCTGGTATGTACGGAACTGTGCTGGGTAGGTTGTTCAGCGTTCGTGCACGCAAACTTTGATAGGTGCTGAGAGGGTACAGACCACTAACCATTCAGGATATTGGTCAACATCACACTATGTTGTAACCTACACAATTGTGGCAACCACTTACGTGTAACGTAACACTTGTTTATTCACCTTTCATAGGACTGAAGCTTTTCAGTCGCACTTTCAAAGTCCCAGGCAACGTAGTGTAATTTCAACGGCGAAGTTACTCATGTGTTACATTCCGTTCACCAGTTCACTGACTCAGCCGTCAAACCCAGTCTTGATCTAAGTCATCACTTACAGTTCCCGCATTCCTCTTTACCACTTGAATTTCAATAATGTTAGATAGTCTAGGGATAGATCGTCTAGACAGGGTTAGGTTGATAGATAGTCTAGGGATGTGTCCTGTTTTTTCATTTAGGGATTCCAGATTCAGTAGAACAGTTTCGGTCGATCGCTGATCTAAATAGGCACTTGGTCTACAAAATGAACCCAGGCACCTAGCAATTGGTTCAGAACTGCTCATGTAACTTGTATGCTCCTGATTTCTGTGATACTGCGACACCAACCGGATTCAACAAGATATATTTACATTCGGTCTTTTTAAGATTTCAAGGTCTGATCTTATTGATGGAGGAGCATTTTAGTAGATCGGTCAGTAAACACCGAGATATCACATATGTGCAGCATACGTGAATGAATCAAATGACTCCCACGTTAGTGTATCACAAACCGGGCGTCACGAGAGGTCTAGGTTTACCACAAACCGAAACCTGAAGGTTAGTAGCTGTTAGTTGAGGCCAGAGCGAGCATAACAGTAGTGTTGTTGGTGTTGCCAGGAAATACTCATCGCCACTTATTTTTCTTTCTACTTTGCAGCGATAAAAATTGGCCTATATCGACCTAAGTGTCAGGTTTACAATAGTTACCGTGACCACAACAGTGATACACATGTAAAAGACACAGACATAGACTCGAAAGGTTTCCTTCGCTCCTATCTTGTTTGTTAGTGGTTGTGTCTCCAGTCAACTGTTGTCAGTATCCGACTTACCGTCTGGATTCTCCAAAATAATGCTGGTGTGTCAAGGTAACACAGGTGTTCAATTCCTGCTGTTGTGACGAACGTCTCTGAGGTTGATGTGGGTAAACCGTATAGAAAACTAGTAAAAATGAAACGACCAGGGAAAATATTCACTCCCCGGGGAAGACCAAAGGATAGAGTATGAGCTGAATACTCTGATTTCAAACTTTCTTGGACTCAAATTCGAGCAGTTAGAATGTCTAAAGAAACTAGGGTGTAAAATCATCGCAACCTGAAAATAGTCTGTACAATTTAGGAGTTGGCTCAAACGGCGATGTATGCGATTGGGTAAATGCTAACAAAGAAACAGTGATGCACACAGATGTCGGAGAAACCACAGCAGAAGTGGTTCCTCACAATACAACCGCCTTCTCAAGTAACTCTGAATCTCACTGGACTCATTCTCAGTAGACAGAATTAATCGTTTTCATCCTCTTCGAGCTTAACAACTGCAATAAATTAGTATGCTTTTCCTAAAGACTTTCAGAAACTAGAGCATCTGTCACTTGGGTATTCATATGTAAAAGACACCGTGTCTATCACATCGAAATTAAAGACCTCCAGAAAGAAGGAACATTTGTGCGGTAAGCAGTCTGTCAACTCACCCCACAATTATTTTCAAGATGTTAATGATTTTTCGTAAGGAATTTGTACATAGCCAAAACTGAAGACACACTGAGCAATTTTGGTTTGCCCATTAATAACCAGTTTGCATCATTTCCCGCAAAGGTGTTTATTTTTGTCACCAGTGCATTGTGTAATCACTATTGTGAACTATTTATAAGGCGTTTAACTCGCCGAACAGCGCCAAGGATTGAATGGAATATTCAACATGTAACAACTTCAATCAGAGTTCGATAGACGGTATGTAAAATGAGTTTAACAAACCAAGATCAGCGGACTTATGTGTTCTACTCTCAAAACACCGAATCAAACTTCAGTTTTCTCCTAGTCACTTAAGCACCCTAGATTAAAATTTGTATCCTGAGATCTCAAAATTTCACGTTCCAGTGTAAATATTGCTTCATCACTTGAAACCACATATAACAGTTTTAAATCTTGCATGATCGGTTTTCGTTTTCCAGCCCACGTTTGAAATCTTACATCCACCGATCATTCGAAGGAAACTGGCAAACCGACAACCATTTACAAACGAACATGATTGAACTGTTGTATGAAATAAATCTGTCCTAATCAATTTTGGGTGAGTGACGCAGTGGCTACCACCACTGTTTTGTGAAAACGAGACCGGAGTACAACTCGTCATAGTATATGCAACGCATGTGGTCCATGATGAGCAACATTTGAATGTGGTACTTTTTTCCGGAAGGAGCTGAATGAAAGGTTCGTACGAATTTGAAGGCTGTAAGCGAATGAATGAGATATGTGGTTCATTTCATTGAGCATGTAAGTAAAGATAAGTATACTTATGTAGTAGTACAGTGAAAGCTGCATTCACAGGTCTAAAACTATCCCGATCATGAGCAACACAAACACTGGGACCTGCTAGAAGGCAGTCTGGCCAACTAAATTCAGTATGCTTCAGCAATGATGTTAGCTTGAATGTAGTGATTGTTACTTCTAATAGACTGACAAAAAAGCAAGACGTGAAGTGAATAGCAACCGTGCACCTCACATCAAGAAGCATCTTGTTCACGGCCGTACACAGACAGTTGAAATTGTGAAGAGGGTTCTCATTTCAAGTCCAATCTTACGTATGGCTTGATGGAAACTGGTATGAAAAAGCTTGAAGGTATCTTGAAATATATTAGGATGACAAGCGCAGTGAAACATCAACAGCCGAAAACAATTCAAGACATTCACACTGACTTTTCTGCTTTATGGTGATACTTTGAACACATTTATGTGATACTTGTGAATTAAGATACGAGGAAGAAGACCATAATTTATTTCCCGTGCCTTTTTCCACAAAAAGGTAATGCGGATGCTCCCAGGCTTAACCAGTGGATAAACTCAACCGTTAGTTCCTGAACGTCTGTCAGATTCCATTTCATAGAGCGGATTGTCAGATCCTGTATTGGGTTTCCGTGTTGATCAAGAAAGTCGTATTTTACCGTCAGTCTGATCCACATGACTGTATATTGTGGAGACATCTCCGGTCAAGTTGTGTAAGTGATGAAGTTTTGGTGCTGACCCGTAGGGTTATAAAACACTTTGAAACGCCTAGTCAAAAATTTCTCCTTCGAAGTTTCCACATTGATTCTTTCCGGTTGGCAGATTTGCATGTCGAACCACATGTTTTATATCCACACTGATAGATCCAACCCAGGCAAGCTACTCAATCCCGCCTCGACTACACGCAGAGATACACGGTCGATTCTCATAGGGTTTTCGTTGTTGGCCCTTTGACTTATGTGAGTATACCACAGTGGTATGTTCTTTGTCTATTTTACGGTGAAACATAGTATTAACGAAACGGGAGCCTTTTGGTGTCTGGTGGTATATATAACCTGTTGAAGAAAAAATATTACCGAGCGAACTTAAACTTTTCCATCCGGACATCTTGGATACCATCGATTAGTTTGCAAGGTACAACCCTCTGTTCTTATCCCTAACTCAGCTCATCTCTGGTAGACAACTCGATGGTATGTGTGTTGTGAGACCAGTGTTGGCATAAACTTTCAGACACATTTGAAAACTAGGCCGATATTGTTCCAGTTTTGGCCGGCTTTCTCTTTGTCATTAGTAGCCATACAAACTGGCAAAGCTAAGCTTGTTAGACTCTAATGAACTCATGTTTGACAGAGAGAATAGACCATCTCTTTTGAAAACTATACTTCTAAACATGGTTCTTGTTGATGGCTAGAACAGTACAATAAATCACCAATTCGGTGAGCTCGTTAATCACTGTCTGTGGTCAGGTGAATAACAGAAATATCACAAAACAAAAGCCCTTACACTCGACTGTACAATGGTTTGGAATGTAGTCATAAGATTTTTCTGACATGTCCAAACAAAAGCTTGGTTCAGTGAACGAAATTGTTAGTGAATTGATCGGTATTTTGTGAGTTAGTCTGAACACAAACCGAAACTTCTACGAAATGCCTAAAACCATAAATGTGAAACTTAAAACTACGACATTTGGTCGAAACCAGCACATAGTGATCAGAGAAAACTGTAATGATTAAATTGGACAAAAATTTCCTCGCCGTCTATCGATAAGACATTTGATTGCAGTCCGTTTCACAAGAACGCAGGGTTTTTTACCATGCTGGCACAAATTTGTCGCAGTGCGAAAAACAAAGTTTTGGCTATCTGCAGGAACTCCAAAAAAGCGAACGATAGCTGAAGAGCAGAATAACTGCGCCGTGAGTGAAATGTGGACGTGCTGTATGTAACGGTTACGCGATGCTATCACATTCAACAATCTGGCAGCTAGACGTTATTTGACCGGAATTGTCTGTTGTCAACTTTTGGACTGTGATTAGTTAGTAACTAATTAATCAGGTTACCTTCAATTTTATCGTATGAAACATATTCGATTTCAAATATATTCAGTTAGGTTTAATGTTGTGACATGTGCTTGGATAATACGCGTTTCTGTCATGGAACAACCGAAGATGATTTGAACATCTGAACGGTATGAACATGGGGTTTTGATTAATGTTCTAATCAGGAGCACACATTTGCCTGGCTGAGTATTATAAGTGGTAACTTCAGTGTAGATCAGCCTATGTCACTGTTCGAAAGCAAAACAAAATTTCTTTGATACCCTATTTTCTTGCGTTGACCTTAATCTATCGAACAAGCTTGCATAAACTTTCAACCTGAGCCCCGCATGTTGTGTGCAAGTATTCTTCTCATTGAATTAAAGCTTTATGAGGTCTAACTGAAATCTCTTGTACATTGCAGCATCGATCAGCTCTAGTCAACCTATAAGGTGACAAGAATGAAACGGGTCGAAGGGGCTTAGAATAACGTGAACCTCGAAACATGTCTGATGCATCAAATAGGTCCATGATTAATGAGTATTTCACAAGGTTTTCCAATTTCGTGAACTGGCGTACAGTGACTGAACCGTCTTTCAACTCACTGCTTGAGTGGCCATCATTCTGTTTGGATCAAATCAACAGAGCAATCCTATATTCATAATTCAACCTAACAGCCTTGGATAAGTCAGGTACACCACAAAATCCCACAGCAAACCATAACTATCGCTGTTACAGTGAACCATCATTTCGATCTGTTTTGTATGCTGTTTGTCATCTCAACTACTAAATTTAAAATTAGGCCAGTAAGATAAGTGAAAGCATCCTAGCAACATCAGATTAAACCTAAAATTATCGACTTTCCTAATTAAGAGAAACAGTTCCATTCGGTTTTAGCACACTTCTTCAATGGAGGTGTTAGTCTATGCAATAGAGACGAATTACTTACTACGCAGAAAGTGGACCAACCCTCAGACTTAGCACCAACAATAAATCCACTGATTGGGGTAGCCGAAACATTCAACTGAACTTCTGAATGACATATTCAGTCAAGCCGGCCGAGTAAATCAGGTAACTTGGCGAGAGAATAAAAACTCGAGTATCCACGGGTCTCACTTCAGTATGATGGTAGCTTAAAAATGAGCCCATTCACTCCAGTAAGATCTACTCATCCACAGGTCAACCTACCCAACGCAGATCGATGATTCCAATGGATTAGACTCAAATTTCGTAAATCATTTTCAGGCTATCTGCCACCTGGTCCCTGGTTTTGAGCTTAGGATTGAAAGCTTTTCTGAAAATGTAACGCTCGTCGAACAATTAACGAAGACAAACTACACATGATTCACAAAACTATTTAAAAATATGACCTGTCCGTACAAGGGTTCTTTGGTTTGAGATTACAAACTTATGGGTAATATCTCCACCAGAACAAGAAAATCATCTACTCGAATTGGAATATTTTATTCTGATGACCTTGTATTCTGAAACTGAGGGCAGTTTCGGATGATGAGTGAGAAAACGAATTTGTCTGTTAGGATACACTCAGGCTGCACTATGAGTTATGTTGCTTCTGGAAATAAGCTCATTTATACATTTCTTAAACTATTTACATTTATAGTGCCCTTCTCATTTTTAACGATCTAGAGGAAAGCAAGCTGAATACACTTTTACGAAACTTCTGTATTTTCTGTCTGCAACCTTATTCATTAGCCATAGACGAATACGCATCAATGAGTGTGCTGTCAACTGAGAGTGTTTATGATACGGTAATCTAGACTGTGGTCGGTGAAACGAAAGTTGACGGTAGACAATCTCTATGAATTTTAAATAAGTCAAATTACAAATGACGGGAATTCCAACTAGCACATTCAGTCATTTTTTGTCTTACTGATATAACGTTCATATCTTTTTTCTGAGTTAACCGTACTGTCTGTGATGATCGTGCAAAACAATCCAAACAAACATGGTATCAAGAGGCTTAATATTTATGTATTCACTCAAATATTTCAATTGTAAACGGTTTTCGTCAAAATTTATTTTGGCAACCCCATTAGATAAAACAAATAACTTCCTTCGGCTGGAACCGCAGATGATACCTATTTATCACGAGTCAAACCATGGAATTCTCAGCACATAATGTAATGGACTGTCAGGTAGGAGGTGTGAGTATTCTAACACTCGGCAGAATACCTCAACGCGGGGGAGGTACGTCCAAAAACCCACAACGAGTTCATCGGGGACGGTGTGGGCTCCTGGAAGAGTCATCGCTCGACTGGAACGGACCAACGGGCGAGACATGGCAGGCGAAATAGGATAGACGACCAAATCGAAGGCGCAGTTATTACAACACTCGCAGGAATATTCCGACACGGTCGTGGAATAGTGTCAAATTTCACAGTGAATAGATCGTGGACAACATGAGCCATCGTTGAACGAAATCAGACCAACGAACAACGAATGGCAGACGGTACCGATCACACACATAAACCAAGCTGAAGTGGACATGACGCGTGAGCGGAAGTCTCGGGGTGTTGGGGACTAGAATTCTGACTCATAAACGCGAGCGCGCGCGTAGCATGTGAACTAGCGTGTTGGACAATAAAGATTGTGCTTTATTGAACGCCTTTTCACTACAGTAAGCATGTTGCGTTTAAGTAGGACAAATTACTGTAAACCAACTAAGATTGTGTAATTGGAAAACTTCTTTTATCCAAATTCTGTTTGAGCTTGTTTAGGGGATCATTTTGGAGACTAACATTTTGACCGATTGATTTTGTTTTAGCGTGGGAAGCAGTCAGTTCGCCTGTGGTTCACATTTGATACGCATGTATATATATATATGCTGATGTCAAAATAGAGTTAAGTGAAATTGGTCATGTCATCATAAGTGCCTTCGTGAAAGCTTCTGAACTAATGCATTGAATGGTTGTTTTCTTGTCACAGTTAACCAGCCAAATAAACTTTTTTAAACAGTGTTCTACTTAGGAGTCATTTTTACTACGACTTGAATTGAAAAAGAATTATCCAACACAGTCGTTCTTCACATCGTTACCTCTGATTATGTGGGAAATTTCCGACAATTATGAAGTTTACTGTGCATATAAATATAAATCTACACTCTTATGATCACACTGTGAGAATGAGTTACTTGAAAATTGCGAAACTAACATCATGCGGATATACTGCATTGATACTGTAAACACTTTGAAACAGCTCTTCTGCATTCATGGCATCATCAAACATCTCAAGTTAAACGAGTACTCACTAGACGTCACTTCAAGCCTTAGAACAAAAGACTCATGACTGAGACACCAGTTTAAATCAGTCATACATAGCAGTTGAACTATGGCCACAAACACGTTGACCCAGTAAAGGTTGCACTTCGGAAGGTTTCACGGAAGGTGTGGTACCTGGGATGAAATAAAAATATCGTTTGTATAGAACTCTAGTAATCCCCAGGTTGGCGTTTGGCTATTGACCATGAAACGGAAAAGGACCGGGATTCAAACATTTGACTAAATCAAAACAGTGTTTTTGTTTCCTTGAGTTTTCTAAAGCTAGTAACCTTAGATACATTTGCAGATATCTGCATCTCGTACAGTTACAAAGAACGAGAAATGTAAATCACATTTTGGTGTAAAGGAATGTATTGGGATTGTACGATGTAAACTAACTTGACGTTTGTCCTGTGGTTTAATTGTTTATCATGCTGAAAACTGATAACTGGAAACCAGTTTATCCCAGAATAATTTAGCGTCACAAATAGATTGTGGATTCAGGGATTAGTCCAAGTAAACCTTAGGAATGTCCATCACTTTGATGACGATTAACTGTTCACAAGCATTTCACTCAACGTCTACATGGTGAATAATTTGAACGGCACACAACACACAGTAGACAGTTAAGAACACGTAAAAGCTGTTACTTAATGGAGGTACTGACTATGATAAAATCACGTCTGTTTGTTCATCTTTCACTGTTAAACAATGGAAAACTTATGCTCAACATTTATGTAACTTGGTGAATAAAGCAAGGGACATGATTAAACAAAAACTTTCAGAGGAGTTAAAATATTTGTTCGATTGCAACTTGAAAGTCATTCACAATTGATTGGAGCAGTTTTATTCAGACAAATCACCAAGCTAGCCTTTTTTAAAGGAAGGCGCTAGTCTCGGCTTTCGCTCTTGTTAGTGGTTAACATTAAAAAATGTCCACACTACCGACAGCACGTTCGATGTGGCGGAATTACTATACCTCAACGATCAGTGAGTTTGGAATATGAGTAATGATCATGTCGCCTGATCGTCTTCACATGAGATGCACATGAAGATGGCTGAGCGTTCACGTACGGTAACTCGTTTACACCAAATGTGAGGCAAATGGCACAATGTTCAACACAGTAGTTTTGTTAGAATGTGACGACAGTTCAACTCCCCCTTATAGCAAAGAGATACCTTACTCGGGAGATCTAACAAGAGTGAAATCTGACTAAATTTGTTAGTTTTAAGGGCAGCTGACTGGAATTTTTATGCAAATAAAAAACCGACATCCGATGTGAGTGATATTTAACCAGAAGATAGCCAACTCCATAACTGCTCATCAAAACTCGCACCGCTCCTTGGTACCAGCACGATAAACTGTTTTTCCCACTGTTTTAATTGGTTTCTCAATTCGTCCATAGAGGTAGGTACAGTCCAAATCGGATTGCCAGCATTAAACTCACTACCGCCGTTACGGTACTCAACTGAATTCATAATGACTCTTGATGCGACAGGTTAAACCAAAGCTCCACGTTCGATTTGGCTCTTTTTTGGCTGAACAAGTAGAGACAGTCTGAATGGAAGACCCAACCAACAACCCTTTATATTACTGGTCGAAGCTCTCTTCTGTTCGGCTACCAGTTCTACGATTATCGCTTGTGATGGGGGAATTTGAATATGGTTGTGCTACAATTATTTACTCATTGTATACATGGTCTCATCACATCAGAAATTAGTACAAGTGCAAACACAAGTAAATAAATGAACAGTATGCACTTAACTAATCCCGATCAGGCTTGTATCCATGGGTTGACCTGCCTACATTATTCGAATTGGTCTGCTCCATGTGTTCTTCCCATCGACATCTGATGAAGTTGACTTGCATGATGAGGCGTTTGGTTTTCCCAGTATATGACCGATACTGTCGTAGACTAACATGCACTAGGCATGTGGCTTATACCCACGTGTTCGAATTACCAACAACGATTATCTAGCGCAGGCATCTGGGACAAACCAGGATCCCTTACAAGCTGATCGACAGGCTACATTAACAGCCGAATACCATGCTAGAGTAGGTCACAGACTACCCGCGTGCACGGTTAGGAAGTTCACTGGAATAAAGTAACAAACGGATCAGACAAACTGGAAGTCCTTTTACGCGTGAAACAACAGCCTGCCTCTATGCATTAGGACAAAGATTGTGAGGCTGATTAGAACTGGAAGAAGAGTCAGTGAACTTATTTTAAGTGTTAATGACATTCCTACGCAAATGTATAGGATTTTCAAGAAGAAGGACGTTTTGTGAGATATGAGAGAGGACGAAAACAAAGCCAGCGGTAGGTCAAAACCTAGTGCACCCTTTGTGTTTTAGCAACCGACGAAAATTTCCCGGCATAACTCACGTTTTATGGCAAACTAAAGAATGCAGCCACAAACGAAAGTGTCAGAGATGTGCGAATAACGGTTAGCTAAACAAAAATGATCGACCTTACTGAAAATCTTCAAATCCACTTCACGGCAAATCGACGGCCGTCACAACGTTTACACTTTCCAGCTGATTATAACCAAAAGGTATGTTACGTCACCAGTGAGAGAGAAAAATCTAAAAGTACTGATGTGTTCAGCGTTATTTGTAATAAGTTACTTCCTGCGGGACACAAGAAAATGGTAGTCTATACCTGGAACCAGAATATACAAAAGCAGTGTGTACGTTGTGTAAGCACACAGTAACGTAAATCATAATAAGGAGACGTCAGTATTTCGCGTGTTTTTAGAAAAATAACTCAGCACAATCCGAGGTATGTTGTACTCTAGGAAAAAGGTCCTGGATTACGTTAAGTAGTTCCAATGACATGGTTCAACAGGCTTCACATTCAAAAAACGTTGTAAAGAAAAAAATATCATCTCTACTTGAGTACTTGAGCACTTACAACGTGGCTGGAATCTTATAAAGAACTTCAACAAGAGTGCTCAGACTTTAGGCCACGCTGTAACAAAAGGCTGTTGCTTTAATGCACAGTTCAATCTATACCTAATAGATGTGTTGCTTCTGGCACACTCATTGTCCATGTTGTCATGACAAACATAACCGTGACCGGACGATACTGTGGTTTAGTCATCGTGGTGCGGAGTGTCCTAGAAAATCTACACCTAAAGTGCCAACATGGAAATTTTTCTGATACACGCACCACATGTAGTGTCCTACAGTGTCATTGCACACTACACCACTATCCAGCGTGTGTACTGGGTACGTAATCTCCAGCCGGGAGGGCGATATCTGACAATTTTGCTTGACTGGACAGTCATAGTCTATACGTTTACTCTGTGACTGTCCCACTTGGGAAGTTTGAAGAATGCATCAGCGAGCGCATTCAAGGCAGTATCTTCAAACCTGTCCTGTTCGTATTACAAACACGCAACACTCTTGTTTTCAATAGAAGACCATCCCATATGCAGTGTCTGACAGCAAATTGGTAACTGTGACCTGGAATCTAGTCGGGTAATCGTTAACACTCTTCAGAATCAAATGTGATTCCCACCCAGACGTGAAGAAAATATTCCAGTTTGTTGTTGCTATGGTCTTTCAAGAAAGAATCTCCTGAACTTACTGTTATCTACAGACCAACTTAACTCAATTAAGAAGCTAGAACTGAAAGGTCTTGTTGCGTAGATGTTGCACACATGACGCACCAAACGAGAGGAGCAAAATCAACATACCACACCTCTTTGACGGTAGTCATTCAGAGAGATAACGTTTTTAAGTTGATGTGGCTTTACAAAACTGCAGCACCCAAATGTACAAGATAAGAGGGGAATGCGGACAAATAAAAAGAACAGTTACTTCCGGTGCAACAGGACTGACTTGACAGACTGCGGACTGACAGACTACATTCTAAGTTTATGACATGGTAGTGTAACCAGTTGGACAGAAAGAAATATAGAGTTTGGGAGTCTCCACCTAGAACCTTTGACCTAATTATCTGATTAACTGTGCAACGAAGGACTTGTCTAAAGGGAATACATAACACGTAAGCTGAGCACAGTATGTGTAACCATGTCTACAACAGGCTTGTGAATGACACTGAGGTGATTCCGTTTGCGTTTGATAATCGGTGGGCGATCACCGTCCACCTTTAAGAAAACAGAAGTTCCATTGGCCTAAACATACTTTTACTAGCCCCCTTCTGTCCTACCCTGATGACAGTAATCCTGCAATCACAAAAATTTTCTCCATGTGCTCAGAGGATTTTGCCTCACTATGTAAGCAATAGCACGCGATCATTAGTGCGATATACAACTCAATGAGGGTCACCGTTTATTGGCTGTCCTCTTCCATGAAGTTTACCTTGCAGGATTTTGATTGCACGAGCAGAAGTCCCGGTAAGCACACTCTTCTGGATCGGTGCAGTAGGCTAGTATGGTCAACATGTTAAGTTAGCAGGACTTGCCAAGATGCGTGTATTAAACACGTATCACGTTACCAGATGTAAGGTTGGTCACTCCTTAGACAGAATCCACTCAACGAGAGAATGGTTTTCGTCCGTCTCATCTGTTTCCTCTGAAGTTGAGTTAGCATAAGTGCACAGTGCCCAGTAGCAGTAAGCTACGTGTTAGAGCGTGCACCTATCCAACAAGTGCAGGACAGTAGTGAAACAGCTCGCATCAGTTTTGTGGTGCTGACTATAAAAATATGATGTTCCAGGTTCAGGAGGTGTTCTTTCCACTAAATCTCTGTTGTTATGGATTTAAAATGCAACTTTGGTTAGTGCTTCCATGCGCTCTCCTCAGAAAATCAGCCACCCAATTTGAAGTTATTTTGTAGTTGTTGATAATTCAAGAACATTGGGACTCTCAACAAGAATGAGCATGTTCTGGCTAATACTACACACAACCAAATGAAATTAAGAGGGCCTTCTAGTGGATCTGTTTCCCGATACAAGCCGAAAAGATGGACAACTTTGATATTTTCAGTTACTTGTGGAAAGTACAGATAACTGTCGGCTACAAAACAGTTTCATCCTATCAGTCGTTTTAACGGCGGAAATTTGTGGTAATAATACTAATCTGGAATCAAAGTAACAACTATATACACAAGAGGAGCAGAAAGAAAAGTTTTACGGGAATGTGACATTTTGTCTTCCTACTCGATTAATGTGAGTAAAATTCGCAATAGTAGCACACGATTTATCGATAAGGCTAATTACGGACTCTTAGGAGAATCAGAGTGAAAAATGGCACGTAAGTAACTTGCATAACCGTCAGACAAACGAGCTGAACGAAAGCTATAAACAAAGTTATTTGATGCTATTTTGTCTGTTTTATTCAAGTCAGCGATTAATCCTGCAAAGTGGTTGGTATTGGTTACCAGACGATCATTGTATGGCAGGATAAGTGCATAATACTTATTACGAGCAAACAAATGTGATTAAAAACCGCCTGGATTGTGGAACATTTAGATTGTGCACTATTACGACAAGATAACAGGAACCAATAAAGAATGGTATGTATTTGAGTTTCAAAATAGGCTGCCTGAATTGCTTTTTTAAGTTCCCCCGTGAATGCTATAGTCCTCACATCAGTTCTGAAAATGGATATGTTTTCATTTAGTGAGCATGACCTAAGGTGATGCTTGACTGTGTGTGCTGCTTCTTGGATGAAACATGCCGAGTAACTGTTCTCTAAGAAACATATATCGTCTTGCAAAATTCCAGTGCTGTAGATATGAAGCATTTCTTCAGTCAGGCATGACCTTATGTTCTGTTGTTGACTAGTGATGCTAACGCCGCCCCGAATCTACCTGTGTGAGGTTTTCATTAACTGGACGGTCACTTCAGTCACCATGTTACAACTGAAACATAACCTCCAATATTCTACAATTATTTTGTGTTTGCACTTATCTGCTTGAACTTGTCAAATGTCATACATCTATCACATTACCTGATGTAAGTTACAGGATGCTTCTTAGGTCGCTCATCAAGTACACACAAATTGAGTTCAGAAGATGAGATTTCGAAGACTGACTGTTGCCCAAGTAGTTAAATTCGAAGTGAGTAATCCTATAGAAGTAGCATTTCCCGTAGTATAAACTCATTCAGATCCACGATATAAAATGGACACTCATTACTTACTGCGCACCCACAAATTGACTGCTGGCCTTTTTTGTTACTCATTCATCCTGCTTATCATTTCCAAATGTATTGTTTTGTATTTAGTTTGGGGATCAAACAAAAACCAGCACTGGCTTAATGTTGTGCTGTTTCCATCAGTCAAGCAAAAACGTTCATTTGAATGCAATTGGATAATACAATTCCATCACGACGGGAAGCGAGGCCTGCATTATCTACCCAGGTCTGATAATGACCCTGCGAGTGACTGACGACTGGTTTTATGCTGAAGCTGAATTAAGCCTTAGAATCTGATGGGAAGTCCCAGGTGTGACATATGATCACATTCCTTTGATGGATTAATCAAATCGTTTCTGTGAATAAGAAACAGAAATGGACAATCGATTCAACGGTGGTACGCGCTTCGATTCAACCGATTCTCAGCTGATGAGCTAGTGTGCAGTTAATCACCAAAATCGTAGATCAGCAAGCTGTTCATGGGCACGTGATCTGGCAATTTACCTAATGCGCAATAGAAAAGCGTTCTATCCATTGTGCGCTGAACTCAAGAACGAACACAAATTGATACTGGCCGACCAAGGAAGTAGATGCAGTAGTAATGTAGAGAATCGTTGCTGTAAACTTATCTGTAAATCACTCTGCAACATTGTCTTTAGTCGCTCATGTGATTTTAAAAAGGGCGTCAGTTACGTTCGTGTGATAACTTTTGAATGACTAGAAGCATTTTTACTTTATGTGTGCAAAGTAACATTGTTTCATTGACTTGAAGACGTATAAATTCCCATTCCCGGGTAATTACCAAAATAACGTTGTATCATTTCTTAAACTCTAACTGCACACTACAACTTTTCGTATGATATGTACTTTTATACGTTTTGCGATCTGATTTGATGGTGAGATAAAATGCCGCTAGTTCCTTTAGGATTCCTGTCAAATTTTAGCTCCCCTTTTAGTGGCGTTCGTAAAAATACTGTTTCATTTTGGCAACTTCATTCCATCGGCTTCGTGAACGCTTTGTTTACTTTCGTCTGTACATCACTGTTATGTCACATCGGACAAAATCAAACCTAACGGTATCCCTAGATGAACCCTGCTGTAAAAATGATCCGGGTAAAACTGTCCGCAACTAAGATTGCCAGCCAATTCACCCATACAGGTGGAATGCATCCTACTGTTATTTAATAGTCGCTTCAAGTCTACAACATGTAAATGTGACCGGTGACTAATAGCAATGTCTAGACAAATAATGGGTTTCTATTTCATATGTAAATCATATCAAATGAAATCATATTTATGACCCTGTCTGTTTACCTCTTTTTTTACTAGAACGGGATTTAATAAATTGTACCAACAATTTTTCTATATGCACGATGTGACACATTCGTCATGACGTGATGTAAACAAAAGTGTATAGTACTGTTGCAGATGTGTCACCAACATTCATCGGACAAGCTAGGTGTGTCATCTTAGTGGGAATTTGTTGGCACAAACAAGAAATTGCCTCATTAAGCATCGATCGTGTTTATGCTAGGCTGGTTAGAAAGGTTACTGGGTTGGAAACATTCTGTAACTCACAACAGCTGTTGGGCATTCATCTGAAAGTGGTTGTACAGAACATTTAGTGAGATTTTTTTCCACGGAGTATTTTAGGTTTTCACGTAGCTAAAAACCGTGGGAGAATTACGGTTTTCATTGGGTACTGAATGGTAGGTTACGGGTCGAACAGACGTTTTGAAAACCAACGAACGATAACTAAAAAAACGTCAATCAGACCATGGAGAGCTCAAGAACAAAACTCCTGAACCTGCCGTTGTACACTAGCTTCTACTTACAAATGGCTCTTCCTTACAGCAATTCCTTCACAACTGTTCAACTATTTTGACTGTACAAAGAAACTTTCAACGTTGATATCCTCTTGATCTGACAGTTGAAGCATTGTCGACAATGGGTTTACATGGGAGCGCAGGTGTTTTCACACTTGATTGCAATCATATTCATGAGAAGTGGATTTACAGTTAAATCGTAATTCATTTTATTCAGTATGAAAACAGTGTGAGCAAAACTTTTATAAACATTAACAATCTATGGAAAATTAACTGTCACTAATAACAATGCCAATGTCAACAACACAATCCCGGTACAAGAATAGCTTCCATAGGCGACTTAACTGATGTAACTACCACATCCGGCTTGGTAACCATGGTAACACCATTTGTTTATTTACTCAGATCATTGTTACTCGTCGATCAAACGGAATATGTATCACATCAAGTTCCCATCAACATTTTGCGAAAGAATCCTCAAAGTATGTGACTTTTCCTCGTTGAAAACCATTACAAGCAGAACGGTGGACGTACGTGTTATTAATCTGGAAACAGTATGTTGAAGTTGACAGTAATGTCCTGTATCCTGTGTTTTTGATTTGATCAATACAACTAACTGGCCTGAGAGTCACTTAGTGATTCAAACTATATCAATTCTATTCAATGCCGACACCTTTCCATCTATGTAACTGATTGTGAGCCTACCCGTCTGTTTTGAAAAATACGAGCTCATTTCCAGTAGAGTAAAACAAACCCTTGAGATATCCGTCGTTTCACATGATATCCAATTCACCTACTGCGAGAAGACATATTCTAGAATACGTCTAATGAACACACTTAGTAAAATACCATCCCACCTTGGCACACCTATCTGATTATTTGGCTAAACAATTAAATTGTACACAGTATAAATCCCGGCTAGTGGATAGTGTAATTATGATGAGGGCGTCATTTTGGGAGTGGACCTTTACATTATGGTAATCAGAAATAGTTGCTACTCACAGTTATCTAGGTGTGCACCTCTGAGAGAAGTTCATTATGGCTAATGGTTTTAAGGGAGAATACACAATGCACTTGTTTTAACGAGTGAATTTCAGACAGTTAGGATAGTTCGAATTGAACACAACCCAAAATCGATCGCCCTGCATTCAGATAAGTCTTTCTGCCTTCCCACATTATAAGAAAGCACCAGTCAGCGTATAAACTTGCTCGGACAAGGGGTGTTAAAGTCTACATTCTTAAATAGGAAGACTTATATTTCATTAAAAACGTTCAAAATGTTTAAAAAACTCCGTTTCCTGACCAAATTTTAGTCACAGTTTTGTATAAATTTATTCCGATTATTAATTCAGTTGATCGCGATCAATTTTATTTTGGACCAGCGAGAAATCAATCACAATTTTTCTTCGTTAATTCATGGACAGTGTTTCGTTTTGGCTGATGTAACCTAATGTATATACATGATCGATCAATACTTTAACTTCGATGGAACAAGTAGACCATGTAGGTGGCTCAGATTTTGGATTTGGATTAGAGTATTGTGATTTCAACTTTCGTCAAGGAAACACATTATTTCGCAACCTGCTCCTCCCAGTGGTTTTACCTTCCTAGTTGTTAAACTTAGACTAATCACTTAGCGAGTTGTTTTGCAAAAAAATATGTGACCCGATTCTTGGAAGTGAATTTGCTCGTTTTAGCTCTGTAATTATACGGATGTGTTCTTTGAACGGTTGTGTCAGAAGCGCCCTCACACGAGGCGCATTAATCAGATATATTAATAATGTAAAATATAATTATGTAGACTGATTTCTTCTGTGGATCATTGGATTCAGAATACACAGTGATTAGATATTTCGTTATACTTGCAGGATTTGAGTATGCTAATGTTATATTTGTTGTTACTCACTAATTCGCTCCAAATGTGTTTTCGTGTAGGGACTCAATGACAGTTTTTAGACCACTCGGCAGTTAATCGGTATTCACATTTCCCTTGGAATCAGAGCAACTGACGTTAGAATCAGCATGTCCATTAGAATAACTGTGCTATATTTCTTTATACTACTGACCAAGAGATTGAGTATAGTTGTATTCGTGGTAGGGTAGCCTTCAGCTTGACAGTAAGACTATAAGATGTTCGACAAGCCATGACCAGACAAGGCTATCAAAGACTAGTTAGCTCACACTAATCCCATGAACACAAATTATGTGCGCTGGTTGCCTATCCCCTTACTCAGAATAAGTAGCGCTATTATCGTCCGTTTTGCTTTACCTATCAACCAGCCAAGATTTTCGGTAGTCAGTAATTTCGCTGTTGGTTTACTCGATATGGTATAACGCGGTCAAATTGGGCATACTAACCGGTAATGGCCACACCGCAATTGAATGGCGTGTGAAAAGTATACTCCCTTCTTCTTATTATTTAGACCTGTGAACGACTTTCAAGAGCATACAGTGCAATGATGAACGTGACATCAAAACCATTGCGAAAACTTCAACTGTGACGTTCATAACAGTTGTGGACACGTCAAATCTTGACAGTGCAAAACTATATGTGCAATAGATTATGTGCTTGTAATTCTGGAAGCATGAATAAGCGTACATAACATGGAAATCTGCAATGTTTGTTTGGTGTTTAATATTTGTTAACTACTATGAATAACATTACACGTGTCTTGTCGCACCCAAAAAACAGGTGTTTTGCAAATTTGGCTTAGCTATTGGATATTCACTCTGAATCCGCTGTCTTTCCCTTCTTCCAAGCGCAACTTATTGACGGTCTATAAAACATGTTGGTGGTGTGAAAGGTTTTTCTAGTTCAACTGTCAGACCTCTTTGTTCGATAAACCTCTCCGTTTGCTTGGATTGTGGCATTTTATCAAACTCTGTCACTTCAAGATTGCACCACGTCCACATTATTCGTTTCTAGGAAAATTTATGCTTTTCAACATACAGTGATACATTCTTGAGTGTTTCCCAAGATATCAGCTACGTGTTGGCAAAAATTACAGACACGAGTTTTCAGTAGAACATGACTTTTGAAAACACCGTTTAACAAATGTGCTCGTTTTGGATTATTTGTCAACAATTGAATTAATAAACTTGCATTCTGGATATCTGTTTGAGAAACACTCAAACAAAGCTAGCAGTCTGATTCTGCAAGGGGTCAAACGAACTGCAAATGTAGATGGAATCAACACTTTGGAACAGTTGCGTCATACATATCATACAGTTGAACTCGTGGAGTTTACCTTAGTCACAGAGAATATAACAAACGCGCAAAATGTCATACTGATGAAAATACTTCTGAGCAAACACATGTTTGTTATGTCGTTAAATCTCAGCATTTCAACTGAATACAAAATTCGACCCTTTAATTCACTTGACGCGGTAAATCGGAAGGAATGCCTCGATTGGGTTGACCACCTGGCTCGAATCAACAATGTGCGCTACAATTGTACCAATGGTTGTTCCGGTAACTCCACTGTGGATCCGGGTTGGGTGGTTTTGACGAATACTTTCAAGCTAACTGCTGGTGAAGCGGTCCCGTTAATCAGTTTCATAAGAGCAGACAGAGTCATGCCTCAGGTAATGGTATATGAAGCCAGCTTGAGCGGACCCAACAAATGTGTGACGGCATATAGCTAAATGCATTTTTTTATGTCATGAGGCAAACATTTTACTGACTAGCTGTTGCCGGATTCGTTGCCATCAGAACAGTTAGTTCAAACAGACACGGAAAAGAATTGTCACTTTACCAGTTCACAGTACCAGAGGTAGAAAACTTATGTCAAGTGTTGTTCGGCAAAATGGAATATCCAAGATGAATTATAGTGAACATTATGCAACGTAATGCGGAACATTAGGTTAACCTGAAACAATTAAGATGTGGTCACGTCTATCAAATTAGCCCAAAACATAAACAATAAAACGTGCTTGGATAAATAATTTTCCCTACGCTACGACTACACAATCAACCCGCGTGCATGTTTTATTAGCACGAAACTAACATTCCGTAGGGAGGTACCCCCTTCAACTGCTCACTTTTATGGGCAATATTTACAGTAGAAAAACTATTTGAAATATTGTCATTGTAACTTGCCATTCCTCGTTAAGATGAAAGACGCTGAAATTGTTTAATAAAACCATTATTGGGAAGTGTCTTCCAGTTGCTTGCAACTGATTGCTTCAGTCTACAGGGGAACTGTCTACTGCATTCTCACAAAGGGCACGTTAACGATCATTACAGCTGACAACATATATTGAGCGCCCTCGTAAATTAGGGCAATGATGGGAAAATACATTCAATAATAAGTATCTTTGCTACAAAACCGTTTAACCTTCATAAAACGGACGATCACTTGATGTAGAGTGGAGCAGAACTCATTTTGAACATCTGAGTGATGAGAAGGTGGAATATGGAGAAACTGAGCAACACAGAGAAAATTGGGAGGTTTCGGTTTATCCAATGATCAAACTTGTCTTACGCTTGTCATCATGGAAAGGTAGCTGAGAAAGGCTACAACGGATGAGACATGATAAAAGCGCATCATCTCGTACTGGCAAAACCCTTAGGAACTTTTACGGATCTATTTGTGATCTATGTTTAAATCTACCAGTGTAATGTTGTTTATCAGCATTAAAAAGAACATAGATGTCATGGTGTTCTTCAATGAACTGTTACGGAGGACGGTATTGGGCTTTCGAAAGTTCTCTCGAATTTCGGCCGGAGATCCTTGATTATTACCCAAGCAGGTACCAGGTACAGCATTCTAATTAGTCTACTTCCCTCCAAAGATCTCGTGGACAACTTATCTACTTTTATGAACGATACGGTCTGAGATTTTATGAGAAAATTTCACGAAACTTCTCCCAAATTTTGCCGAACGATTGGAATGTATTACTACAATTTATTGTTGATGGCCCATTAAGTTTATAGTGTAAGACATTGTTGAGCACTAAGTTGATCGACTAAAGTGAACACTCTGGTAAGCAACATTCAATCATTCACTTCCAGAAATTCTTAAGTTCCATTAATGACACTGTGGCACTAAAACGTTGAGCTTCACTGGTTTTCCCGTGATTACTTTCCTGAAAAACTGATGTTTGCGTGAGATCCGCAGAAAACTGAGCCGTCCATTGGAGCATGGGCTTCCAGACGCACCTGCGTATCAGTCGTTGAATCGGTTAAAGTCATGGCTCACAGTTGTGAATGGCGCCTCAGATCTGGATACGAACATATTTAGCTGATCTCACAAGTTGTGTTCTGTCGTAACTCAGTTGCGCACTGAACACATGCCTCAAATAATTCCGTTTTGTTTGTGTTTCACCAAACACTACAAAGCCGGAATTGGGCTCGTCCTCATGTCCAACAGCGGTGCTGGTGTTATTTCAATGAGGAAAGCGGACTTTACCATCAAATTGAACGAGATATTTTTTGAAATGCGGAAAATTCAACTTGATGTTATTAGTAACTACATGAGTGAGAAACAGATGCTGGAATGCTCACAAATGTTGATGTTGAATAGATATATTTCTGCAATCCGGCGTGAATAACATAAGCATGTAGAAAACAAGAACCAGGGATTCGCCAGAAACTCGTAAGATCGGTCTTATTCGTAGACAGTTCGGCATACCAGAAAATTGAGTTTCGTTTAGTGGACCTTCATAAGTCGAGTCAAAATCTGTTGTACTCTCGTTATGTTTCATATTGCTCGAGTTAGCAAACAGTTTGAAAAATAATTTTTTTGGATTGTCAATCAGTGTATCATTGCGCAAGACTTTTGTACATAGTTTATTTCCATTGGGAATGTAAAATTGCATATTTCGTCGGATATGCCGAAAGATCTGATGTCTTCTTGCACAGGAAACGCTCCGTTTGAATTCAGAGGAATGAACTGTATACCAGTTGGCAAGGTAGCTATGTTTTCTGCATTATGTCCAATAGTGATGTATATATTTTTCCAGATATTAGGAAGGTATCTTCAAGAAAAAATCTAATTATTTCTCTGTAAACGCGGCATGCAGGACTTTTGGTGATGTTTATATATATGTTATAACCTCATGCTAAAATGATCTGAACTCCATTCACCCAAACCAGACCGTATCTTAGAAGGTTGAGTTTGACAATTTTTTGCCTTTCTTAGAAAAGCTGTTCACGAGATGTCCGGAATGAGCGTCACAGTGATCGCTTTGCGTTAGGCCGAAATGGAAGGGTTATATTTGCAATTCTGTTATCATTTACTGATGCCCTATAAACGGGGATTAGTGAGAACATTAGTTTTCAGTGTTGGAAACATGCACAGCAAATCGAATGTAAGAAGAAGCTAAACACAGGACGAAGGTACTGGTGAACAACGATTATTACTGTGAAGAACAGGATAAATTTTTACAAGTCCAATTCAAGGTGGGCTTCTGACCACTAACAAGAGTCAAACTGATATTTGCTTTACAGAGGACTTAGCTACTTAACTACGTGTTCCCCCGAGCACTAAAGTGTTGGCTTTCTACAGCAGTAATATGCACAACCGATCAGTCTGCTTCTCACGTAACACGCCAATTCAAGTGCCATCACATTGTCCCCGTAGATACAGCAGATCGACGCTTGCATCAACACATGACTGAGCAAGTTCCCAGGCGGTAATCAAACCCAACTTCGAAAAACGACTTATGGACTGTAATATGCTGTAAGAACAGGGATTCGTTTATTACCCGACAGCCTATGAACCATTCATCTGTCTCACCTGGTCTACATATTCAGTGCATTATTAAGTAATCTGAACAGGAAACTGTTATCGACTACTAGTGTAATGATAATCAGACAACACAGAAGGCGCTGACGTGATCATTCCACTAGTCACGGAAAGCATCGCACCATTAAAGCACAAAAGATGAAAACTGTTTGGTTGGTACGTTCACTTGTTGCCATGTCCAAGTTGTACGAAATTTGATGGGTTTAATCTAACGGCTTATTGCCAATGGTTACGCCAATAGTTTGTGATATGTTTTCACTCCATTGTGACTAAGTGAACAAAGTTATTATTAAACTCAACTAAGCACGTAAAAGTCTAAGTCTATAGCCGACAATCAAAGAGCGGCGAGTAGCGTGATATTGCCACAGAGAACAAACAATGGTTGTTGAGATAAAAGTGTGGATCTTCAAAAAACGTTTGCTTATTCGAAGTCGGAACTTAACTTGACACCGTGATTAACATAGCGCAATATATTGTAAAACAATGTGTACGCTCCAAACTTTGTAGTTTCATCGTAAAAAAGAATTTCTACGGTTAGTGAAGCTGGTCAGGATGTTAACAATGATGTTGCATGAGAAAAATTGAAGAAATGATTGGTCTGAGATCACGGCATCAAGGAAGAGTAAAACCTGGTATAGTAGCACCTAGTTCATTAGAATTCGAAGTTTTGTCGGTTGATAGAAACTTACAATACTTGTAGATAAATGACTCGGTGTTGCACTCCATTATAAGAGTAGGAGTCAAAAGAGGATTGAACAGAATTACGTACTGAGGGTTATGTCGTATGTTGAACTCTTTTAAAAACCAAAAATTCCCCACACCTGAAAGTCCATCATTTACAAAATTTTGGCTTGTTCCAACCCAAAAGTAGTCTTATAAATAACAAAATTTATTAATTGAAATGTTCGATATCCTCTTGTTTCGAAAACATCTAAACGATGCAAAATTTTAAGGTAATGCATTCTGAAACCTTACCTCTTACCCTTCCTCAATATGAACACAAATTTATTCAAATTTGTCAAGTAACCACTGTAACATTTAAGGTTTCTTAGTTTGGAGTCCCGTTTAAATTTGGAAGATTTTTTATTAACATTCAGCCGGACGTTTCTTCTTACATTTGGAACAATCGCATCAATCGAGTCGTAGTTGAACCATTACGCTTTTCCTTCTCAAACGTTTATATCTTTTCTGTGTGCCCTTGAGCTATATTGTACCATAGGATACTCAAAATGTAGCAAAATAGGACTCATGGGAATTGGTCAGATGGAACTTGAAGTCGTGCTGACAGTATATTGAAGATTAGCGAGAGATATTTTGAGGCCTACACTCGAAAATCAACTGTTCAGTTTTAATGAACATTGTTGTAACAGCACCAATATGTAACATTGCGTCTAATTCGTGGAAATAAAGTGGCTTGTGAAATATTTTACCAGCAACCTTGGCTTCGAATAAATTTTCTATGTAGCCGGACTGTACATTATTTGCAGCATTTCTACATAGGACAATTTCACGATGTCTGTAAACTTTGCCGAATATAGCTTCTTAAGTCCGTCATTATGGTTAGCACAATACTGAACATGCTTACTGGTACGCAAGATTACTAACATGGATCAGTATTCACCACCGGCACAATGGGATTTAGAGTTTTCCGTAAGAAGCGTTAATAGCACCAGATAGAATAAGTGCTATCTCACACAGAATGTACTCATGCTAGTTGTGAATGTGCTTTCACACAAAAACCATAGCGTAGGAATAGCCAGAAAAGCATCGTTTATAGTCTTTTGCTATTTGAACATTGTTATCGTTTGGATCCATTTCGACAACTATCCAACAGACCAGTTGTATTACTTGTTTACTGATTGGAGGCACACATGTCTGTACATGATTGGGTAGCCTCAATAAACGTAATACAACGTCACACTTTTAAATCCAAGCGAAGTATTAAGAACATATCTATAAACTCGAAGTGAATCGTTAAGCTCACTCCTGGAACCGTCTGCTATAGACATGCAGAAGAACTCAATGGAGCATCTGAAAAGTATTTTGAGCGGAACTTTTTAAGTTAACGTACTCTTATAAAGCATTTAGTCATAAATTTGTCCACGTCTTCAAACTGCCAATCTGGCTTAAGTGAACGTGACGTTACACAGCAGATGGCATTCTTGGCTTTGCTGATCAAATAACTATCGGTCATATCCTACCGAACGGGTATATCCACTATACTCTATGCAGACTTTTCAACGGACTCTGTGCTGCATTCGGCTTGAATGGACACTACAAAATGTGTGTCCTCCCGGATTTTGATGCCAGTTTGCTCATCGGAAAATAGATAGATGGTTAGCCTGGATTATCATTATGTCTGTGTTTTCTCGGTGTTTTCCAATGTCACCACTATGACCAGGCGCATTTTCTTTGCCTGTGTCATTCGCTTTGGGTTACCTGTACTGCTGGTGCAGCTTTGTAGACTATGATTATGATCAGTCGTATGCAGCATGATGGATTTTACTCTAGCTGATATTTCAATATATCCCTTTTATACAACGTTTGATAAAGTTTCCATCAAGGATAAAGTGGAAGTGATTCACTTGTGTACAATGAATTTGACTGCAGCATAACGGGTACAAAACTCATCTGAAGAGAAAAGAAAAACTATGACAAATTTTTTCAACACAAGTTCAGCAACTGTCAATGGTCCAGTGAGCTGTACGAAATATTTTATGACAGCACTGCCATTTATTAAAACAGTTAAACAAGAACTGATTGTAAACATGTTGACATATCCAATGATTCTAAATTAGTCATTATATATGTTGTCAGTTTCCGGATAACTGATAGGCCAATTCTTCAACAGGTAGGGTAAAAATGTGCAGAATTTCTGGTGTTCTCATTTTGTCAGAACAAATGCGTCAGCAAACGGACATCCGTTGTCAACACATCTGGTGATTGAACGTCACGCAAATTAGGAATATCTCTTCTCAGTTATATGTGACATATCAACTTGTGCGCTTCCTATTTGCATTGGGAATACGCCATCACTCGTCAGAACAACTGAGGAACAATAAATGGAAAATCGTATTTCCTCGGGTGAACTATGGGAAACAAATCACTGCAAATACTCTTTGGTACAGCGAAAACGGTTGATACAAATTACAGGATTTATTCGTAACTTACAGTTGTGCATATTACGAATTACTAGATATTCTGAAATGCTTAACCGAGGTTTTGAAGTTTATTTATATACGCCCAATATGATGCTGACAAGGTGTACCAAAAATGGCTCTGATAATCGGCTACTGTTCACTGTTTGAGAGACGTGGCTGTAAGATCGAAGAACTCCAAATAAATCAAGTAATTATCCAGTTCATCAAGACAAATACTGCGATGTGCGAACATTTCGTTCATTCTCGTTGATCAGTTGAATAAAACATTCGGTTAAATAGGTTCAGGTCACGACGACAAAACAGTGAAATGAGCGAACATCAATTGGTTCGAATCAGGGTTGGGTAAACGGTTTCACTGCCAAGGCGACGAAATTTGGTTGCATTCACACTATTTATTTATAGAGGGTCAGTGTATGACGCTTGAAGACTACATCTTTGGGTTGCGTTCGCGCAGTAGGACCATGAACAATTTGAGAATGTCAATCGCATGAGCTCTTGTGACTAACTGTTTCACGTTTAAAGACGCCAGATTGCTGTTCCGATGAAGGTATACTGACGCGCGTCGATTCAGTGTTTGAACTAGTCACTTGGGGAAATGCTTCGCCTTCTTCTGTTGCAAGTTCCGATCCGTCCTCTCTGTGTAACTGGAGATGAACTGGTAGACACTAAGGGAAGCAGAGTTTTCCGAAAAAGAACAGTCGGAACAGTGAATACTAATTCTATGGATGGGAAGTAATAAACACAATTCCGCTGCCGGATAAGTGTGATTAGCAGCACATTCAAACTTTCCACTTGCATCGGTGATGTCTTTTTGCGTGCCGTCTTGCCATCCTGATGAACTCGATAAAGTGAACCCTGTTTTAAGTAGTTATTCTACGAAACGTTAGTGAGGACATTTTGTAGAGAAAAGCAAAATCTTTATTGTCCAGTGCATACGCTTTCCATCATTCTCGCCATGGTGTTTACGAACGGGAATTCTAGTCCACAACACAATGAAGTTTCTGGTCGAACGTCGTGGTTACTTCTACCTGCTTCCCCACGTCGAGCTGAATCTATCTGTAATGAATTTTAGCTAGCTGTTCCTGGATCGCTGATCCGATTTTGTTATAATATTTCATTCGATCGCTGGTGTTGTCCGCGTCGATATATTTTAAGACCTCTTGGAATAATTGAGTTTCGGACATGGTCATCCATCACAATAGGATAAATTCAACTCTATCCACTGCTAGTGTTGCATTCAGATATCCCACTTTTGCAGGAATGTCGTAGGTGGGTTGTGCAAATGCGCCCAATTTTGAAAGTCTACTGCCTTCTGAATATTCAATTTACAAAGAATGACATGTCACTGGATTGGAATTGACAGTTTAGAAAACCGACGAGTAGTCGGGGATTTGGTTAATTTCAAATTGAACATCACTCACAATTGATCGCAGCTGTCGCATTCCCATAGACTTTCCAGTCGGTCCCTTTC
>LUCH01000422.1:129519-206430 GCA_013368495.1 Paragonimus heterotremus
TTGAACTTTGACCTGTCGACTGAACTTTGACCCGTCGACTGATTGGCTATTTCTTGTAGTTTTTCAGTATTTGATCTGCAGTTTGACGGGGTGTTCCCTGTTGCTGTCTGATTTTGACCTCGAACCTGATTGGCTGGTCCTTGTAAATGAAACGTGATGAAACGTTTGCAACCTAAATGCCAAGCTCGGCGAACATACCAATACCAAAACTATCAACCCGAGCTACGAATAAGCTAAATGTGTTAACCGTTTAACAGATAGTGACATTCCGGTGCCTGTGTTTCAGTTTCTTCGAAACTGCAACGTTTCTCAGACAACCTCCCAAGTTGGATGATTACAGTAACATCACAGATATGTGGTTCTGGGTTGGCCCTTAATTGTATGCACTTAAGAGAAGAAAGACAGTTCCAGAAGGCTATCACAATGCGACTTAAAAAGCTGATAAGCAGGCATCCGAAGATTGATATTTTTAAGGTGACCCTTAGAGCCATTCTCAAGTCGTCTGAAATGCTATTACTGTGATACCACCTTCTCGGTAGAACCTGGTAACTGAAACAAATTCAGTCGTCGGATATCCTTATGTTGGCAAGTTTTCACTCCATGCCTGACTAGGCTTGTCAAATATTTCTACAACTAGAATAAGACTGCATTACTTGACTGACCATCTACGTCATTTAAAGAACGCACCAAGTGGACAGAAGGCGTTTGACAACCAGAAGCTTTTGTATATCTATTTCTGTAAAGTTTCAAATAGAAAGTACACAACTGAGTTTAATAGTGAATTAGCCATTCATTCTGCATTAATTCTAAAACTTTTTTATGATTAGGGAACCTTAATATGCGGTACCCAATCGGCTTGTTAACATGTTTTGAATAAAGTTTTTCTTTATTTATTTTGCTGTTGCATTTAGTCAGAAGTTTATATAGTAGTGTATAGAAGTTGATTCCACAATTCACTCTCCATATTTGGCAAGAGTACGGCAGGTAGTAGCAGCTGTTCATCAAATTTTCCATAACTGGTTGCATTCAGCAATAGTGTGCATGAATACATCTGTACAAATGCGGTATTTTAAGAAGATGAAGCCAAATTTATGGACTTAAGACAACTTATTTTTTACAGAAACCGGCCGAATAGTTCACCGGATGTTCTGGTTCGCTCTGTGAAAGTCACACTAACATAGTCGGGTATTTGTGCTGGTGAACTGAGACAGTTGTACTGAACAGTGTGTTAGCTCGTAGAAAACGACGAACGGTGTTTTGACGGTCATTTTTTCGAGCTTCTCTGGCGTCGTAGATGGACTCAAATACCTGATCTGAGGAATTGGAGAGGTGATAGCAAATGTGTGGATCACCGTTTGACAGAAATTCTAATCGAGAGGAAAGTCTCACGGATGTGGTGCTCGTGAAATTGTGTAGGACGTCTCAGGTTGATGGTTGCTATGGTCCTTTCAAATATATATCGGATACCATACAAGTAATCAGTCAGTTTTAATCTACAGTCACGCATCTTCCTTCTACAACTGTCTCTATCTGATTAGGGATTATGCAGCAAGTACACAGCCTATTGGTTTGTCACGTTTTCTCCATATTGCTTAATTTTCGAACGATCAATTGAGCTGTTAGTAAAGTCACTCTGATGGAATCTTTGTATTTAGTTGGTCAAGTTGGACAAGACCTTCCGATTTAGCGTTCACATGAAATTACACTTGACGATCTAGTACCAACTGTGTTGAAACAGTATGTCGACATATATCAATGACCCGACAGAACAAGATCGTTCATTCCACATTTCTAAAGTCTTTTCAAAACACACCCAACTGATAGGATAGTTCAGCCAGAACAATCTGGAATACTAGTGGGGTAACCTAGTGATCCTGAAGGGGGTACATTTGTAAGTCACTCGTCAGATATTTCTTAGTCGATTAAGTTCAGTCTAGCCTGGAATATGTGGGCTATAGATCGGTGTGTACGTTTCTTAGTGAGTGGCATAGGTAACCGTAATGTGTAGGAGAGAGTATTTCTGAGGAAATGCGTATTCTAACTTGAACAAATGTAGCTTCAAAATCATTATTGTGAACTATAATAGATATCCGTAGCTCAAAGTTTTCACGTGACTGTAACACTGAAACAACATAATTGTGTATTCCCAGGGCAGTTGCATAAACTGTGTCGAATGTATTGAATAGTGTATAAATGAGTTTTTTGATGAGGTTTAAAAAAATCGCCTTGTAAGTTTATTTGTTTAAACTTCAGATATCGTGCAGTTTACTCCATGCAAAGGAGTTAGTTGTGGTTCCCCAAATTCCTCTTTGTTTTAGCATTTGTCCACTCAGAAATATGCTAGGAATGAGTTCGAATCTAGTCCAGAAATCGTTGAATATCTCGTGACTGTAAATGTCCGAAAAGAATTCAGTAATGTGCTGTTGACAATAGATGGATTTGCCCAGATATTAAAACATTAAGCTATTCATATCCAGCACTTCCCTCAAACAGTGGTGGATATTACAAAGCAATTCATCCTATTGATCGTTTCCATTTCATTTCTGTTCACATCTTCATAAGCCAACGTTTTATCGGCATCTTGAAGTGCACCAGAACATTGATCCCTGGCTCTGAAATGCCATCTGTAACTGTCGGATAAATGTGTTGCCTCACTGCTATCCATCTCAACTATTCTCATATTTCCGATCAACTCACCTGGTTTGATGAAACTGTACTGTTAAAAAGGAAGCGTTTTCAGTAAGTATTGTTATCAACCGCTCACAATTTGTTCTCCACTTACGATTCTGTCTGTCAGAAGAATTTTTCGAATATTTAAAACGCTTTCAGTGGTAAGTATTCTTGTACGGTGGATGTGGTGGAGCTGACGACCCATAGCACGGTTAGTAATTTACTATGAGTATCAAGGAATAAATATGTGGAGCATAATGAATAAAGTGACTGTAAGAGGATTATGGATAATACCAAAATCTCAAACGTTTATCTTGTTCGTGATCTGAACGATGATCAGTGCAAAATATAAAGCGTCACATGTAAAACATGAAATCAAACTCTCCCTTGTTACAGACATGTTCGAAATAATTTTAAAATATGACAAGTTGATATGATGATAAAACGAGAGTGAAGTTTGTTTGCTTGCAAACAAAACAAAAGTAAGTCTCCTTCAACACACATTAAACAATGATTGTTTGCATGCAACCGGCTCCGTATAATTTGTTATATCATGATAACAAATTAAGTGATCTTATTACAGCCTGAGTTTTGCTGTTACACCAGTATTCTCACAAGAAATGATCCAACCTATAGTGTAGCCAAAAATAGTTGAATGCGACTTCGGGAAATGGTCAGATATTAAACTTTTATTGTCATTTTGCTAAACTTACATTTTATACAGCGTCCGGTTTTTAAAGTTGCAGTGAGAATAAAATACCATCTAGAATCAAATAATATTTTGCTTTACTCACAAAAATGTTCAACGTAGTCAATCATATTTTCATAACTTTAGTTATAAAAAAGAGATATATTGGCATATTCCGACGCCTTCTGATACCTTGGCAACCACGGTCTATTGAATATCTCCGTAGATGATGACATCAAACTTGCCGCAATTGTCCTCTGTTAGACAAAAACACTTCAGATAATCTCTTTATGATTTACGGTAACAATACTTGGAGCGATACGGTTAACTTTGTTACGCATTTGAATAGTGTTTTGATGCATTAATGGTAGATGTGATCAGGTTCACGTGGTCTGAATAGTTCATTGAAATTATGCTGTAACTAACGTTTCACGAACTGATCTGAATGTACTAAGTGTACAGGACACTCTAATGAAAATACTTCCGTTCTTATCAAATGAAATGTATGTTAAGAATTAGAGTATCCACCATCATGTTTTCGGAATGTCTTTTCTGAATCAGTCGTGTGCAGACCTTCTTAGAGGTATCACACAAGTTTCCGCTGGCATACATTGTCTTTTCAAATGTAGAAGAAGCCCAACCGGGAAAAATGCACACTTCGGATAGATTCGAATCTGCGACAGAAACACCATGCCCAAACGTAGCCAATGCTGTACCAGCTGAGCAACAAGGCAACGCTGGAAGATCAGAAATTTCACATCTATAAAAAGTAGTAAATATTTCAAACGCATTCTGGGTAAACGACAACCGGTTAGTGGACGTTTAATGGGGTTTAAATGGTAGCTTCTATAAGAATTCTCCATTATCAGCTTTTTTCTTAAGTCAGTCTTAGATTGTTCACAGATGGCAGTCTTCACCCACAGCTCTCTTTCGAAGTCACCGTCTTTAAATTCCAGGCCAGTAGGACTTCCAGAATTGGCTTTTGGTCTAAATGGCAAGAAGGATCACGATAAGGAGAAAACTGCCTCTACTTCAATTGTTGTTGGTGACTTTACTCCGAACAATAAAAACCTTCCACATTTCGTCCAAAGGAGTGACTTGATTAATTAGCCAAAAATAGCGGAACTGAAGTTTATAAAACGTCAGAAAAGTGCCCAAAGCATTGTTTGTAATACAACTGTATTGTCATATAGTTTGAACATCACTCGCATTTGATCGCAGCTAACGCATTTCCATAGACGTTCCACTCGGTCCCTTTGGAAAAAAATGCTAGACTCGAGCTTTGCTGCTGTTAGAACTCGTCACTAACGCATATCTCTGTCACGGCCGAGACTATAATTCATGTCACACATTCATGAGACAACCGTGGTAGCCATTGCGCCATCGACTTCACATTAGGCACGGCCGAATTATCATATGTGGACACTCAACCACTTTCGCTTGTGAGTAACTGTCAAGTTAACTCCAATCGATGTCCCTTTGACTGGGACTTCCCTCCAAGTCAAAATCACAGCGGTATCTTGATCAATGACGTTCTGTCTACATGAAAATCAAGGTCCCCCACTGCTCATCAGAACTGTATTGTGTCTTAAAAACCACCTGCGATAAACTTAATAATCCTGGTTACGTTACATTAGAAAATAATTACAAAACTTTAAGGGACTAACTCACGGATATTAAGTGAAACACAATCCATATGAAATAGTGCACGTCCGTTCTTACTTGTCAATTCGCAGTTTTTTGCCCCCTCCCCCCCGTTTAAGAGACGAGATTACTCTGCATTAACCGAAACATTTCTTACCTTTGTAGATGATGATAACTTGTTTCGATTTATGACACGTATAAATTGCTTCCACTGACCAGTAGTAGACAGCTTACGATGATCTGTTTCAAACATGTTGGACAATATTAAAAGATACAGACAACTGATTGGTTTTTAACTTTCGAGGACGGTGGTCACGTTGCCAGATTCGAAGGCACTGTGGTTGTGTCAGGATCTCCACAGACTTGATGAGGAGGAGGCTGTCAGACAAAGATGTGTCATTAACATTCAGTTTCTCCGCCGCTCAGGATAGCTAGCAAACTCCTATTGATTCTCTTCACAGGACTCCTTGTTCAGACTTTTAACCACGGTGACCTAAACCACCACTATAAAGATACGATTTTAACACCGCCAAAAAGAGTAACAGAAAGTTAAAATTATGTGAAAAGTGATGCAATAGAAGACATCTGAAAATTAAAAAGCGACTTGTCATTTTTAACTCGGTATCTGACATTTTTAGCAAATAGTAATCAGAAGGTCCTATATGTCGGGCCGGCTGTTGCTATGCTATGATTTTGGTTGGTTCTCTGAGGCTTTAACCACACAGAACGAGTAGCCACGTTAATCAGATTGCCGAGTACTTTTCAATGAATTTCACTTTTCTCTAGTCTACTGGCATTACCTTGAGAGTATACAGAATAAACCGAAAAAACAACCTTTCACAACGGCGAGGGCAAAGGTATCGAGGAGGTTGCCAGTTCCTCAAAAACATTGTATGACCAAAAGTAATAAAGTTCACTCATGAGTGACTTTTACCTTTGCCATGGTCATGCACGGCTCCGGCCTTCACAATCGACCACCGCCCACGTGACAACTTCTGTTGTCATCCCAGTTACACGCCTAGACTGTACTGTCTAGACTTCTGTCTGGTCCATTCCATTTGACCTTGCTTCATGCTAGTCCCAACCTCTGTAAATAAGAACGGGTTTGTGACCGTGTTGTCTTTGGGCTGAGCGACATAAAGAACCTCTGTTCGGAGACCAGTCTTTTTCTCTGTGTTCTTCTGGCAGCCTTGAGTGGATGGGTTGGGTAGGAAAAGACTAACTGACCGCGTATACTCCGTACTCATTGTCCATCACCGTTATTCGCCGTGCTATCATCCGCCGTTTCATTGATCGTAATTCTGTTTCCGTTTACACGCTCATATGTCGCGTATCGAGTTACAACAAAAAGGCCGTTTGAGAGCCTATTTTTTTTAGCAAGGTGTTTCAAAGTTAAACACACGACGTTTACTCGCTTTACAGACGTACAGCGCCCGCGGTATTCTGCACAACAAATCAGAGATGGCAAGTTTTAATGAACACCTACGCTTGATAGTTTTTACTATATCAGAAGCAGAGTAGCTCCTGTATAGACTACTCAGTGAACTTTTCAATGTGTCACATGTGCTGAGTTATTTCGAAACAAATGGCCAGCACCTGCCAGTTTTCGCCAAAACTTCTTGAGTTGTTTGAATAGGCTCATCGCTTGCGTGCGAATGAGGTGAAGGAATTGTCTTTTCGAATGGTGTTTGGGTGCAAATATGCACAACTGATGAGCGACTGATGGTGTTATCCAACTTATGTTAGACTGTAGTTACGTGTAATTGGAAACAGGAACGCCCAACCTGGAAGTCTAACACTGAGCGATGCGCTTGCAACATAAAGTAAATTTGAGTTTATCACCTGACATGACGGCAACGAGTCAGTGTGTACCATGCCATGAACATGTACCATGTACATGCATTTCTACACATGTTCCCTAATTACTCCTAAACTTCCTTTTGTGCACTTTTCGATGAGCACGATAAATCGCCAATGAGTCGAAGCTCCTACATTGACGGAGACACGGAGTTCTCGTATCAATGTGAAGAAGTACTTTATTAACAGTAAGAAACAGAAAATAAAAAGGTACTAAGTGAACATTTTTTAATAAGAAAACTTGATTAGCATCATATTTTGAAGCCTACACAGAGGCAAAACCAATATCAAGCGTATTACCCGAGCTGATGGTCGCAGCCTATAACCGGTCTCTTCTCATCGTAAAATTCCAAGTGAAATATCTCGTCAGTTTTATACTTTCACGGACTTTGTCTAACAAGATTACCTTACGTCTGGTCAATTCACTTGTAACCTCTAGTGGTCTGTCTTATGCAATCCCCACACATAAGAATTCATTGAAACTAATTCATGAACATCGCTACAATTAGCTACTTGCCAAAAAAACAGAAACAATAACTTATCCTCCCAGGACCGTTTAACCGATTGCAATCCACACAAACGCGAGAGGACGGTTAACATCCTCTGTCGGGACCATGCCTCTTTGATCAGAAAATGCACAGACCATATTCTTTTTCAATATTTATGTGTTTGCAGTTCAATTACGCCAGTCAAATTCGTGTTTTTCTAGCCGAGTTATGAAAACTCTGGGATGTTGTGGTCTGAAAATTTTTTCCGATTTATAAGATATTTTCACTTGTTCCATATTAACCGGAAAGCACTGTTCATGAAAAACTTGTTCCCTCCCATAAAAACGGCAAAGTTTTACTGTCTTCACTGACTGCTTTCTTTCACTTTCAGGTCTGGTAGTAAAGATAAAAAATACCTCGAAAACTGGTGATGGTGACCGAGTGAAAATATCCCCAAACATTAGTGCAATGGAATTTTTAGCGCAAACGTGGTATGATATGTACGATGTTTTATAACCTCATTTACTAACGGAGCGTAATATGAATAATCCTCATCAAAGTATGGTCCAGCACATTCCCCACATGGTCAAAAACCCTACTCCACTCAAGTGATTTTATGAAGTAAAATGGAAAACAACCTGGGAGAACAAAATCAAACTTCATAGTTGGTTTAAAAAGTGCGATTTAATACTCGAATCAAACAGATCATAGAATACTTACATCTCCTAAGCCAGTTGCACCACATATGCCACAAAAAACGGTCCACTGTAGTACCAACAGGGGTTCCAGCAAAAGCAGATTACAGTTTAAATGCTAGTCTACCACAAAGCAGCAAAAGTTAGGCAGAGGTGGATATGCCAGACAAACAGCATGTGTGTGTGTGACTGGTCATCCAGAGTCCAAGTGAGTCTTTCGCATTCTAACACTGTGTTTAGATGTTGAGGAGACTTGGTGTTGAACCGGATATGCTGGTGAATTATGATCAGGACGGGCGTCCGCAAGTTCAACGCGCAGCAGCTGTACTACCATGAACGAAAGCTCGCGGTACGCAAGAGGATCATCGGTGCCATAGGTTGTGGTGATAGGACTATATGGCTTTGCGATGTGTCCGGCCGCGTATGCGCTGGCCGTTTTGGATTTGTAGGTCATCAACGCACTCATAGTGCACTGTCAGTCATACGTTAGGATCAGGCGAGTTATAGCAGTTGTATCCTTTATTATTGTTCACATCAACCAACAATTACTGTTGTTTGGAATTCATCCGCTCCAATTTTGAGAAACTTTGATGTCTGTAGCCTTCTACTTTTTGTTTTCTTTAACATTTTTGGTGTGCTATATGATGAATGTTTCGCCTGTTTTTGTCCACTCCAACCTTGCACTTTGATTTTACTCTATTTCCTTTAAAGTGCGCTAACATGTGCTTCATTAATGGCGTGAGTTTTGTCGTCTTATTTTCAATATTCTTCCCCAGTCTAGATCTTGCTACTATAGCATCTCTGTTGAGTTCTCGAGAAATAGGGGTATCATTTTCGAGCTAGCCTATGAATTGGCTGACCAGCACTGGCCGGCTGGACACAGAGGCCTCACTCATACACCTACTGGTCTTATGCTGTCGGGTTTACACTGGATATATGGTGTGTGAGTGGAACTGCAAGTGGTTCAGCGCAAGCCACTTGCGATACTGGTTTGGCGCATGTGTCGTCTGGCTTCTGCAATTGTGACAGGCTAATTCGAATCATATGCCACCAACGGTGATCATCCAGAGAGACTACAGAATCAATAATCCATGTGATGTATGTTCGGCAGTAGTGTCATTGAAGATAACTATATTACGTGGGCTTATATCATATAAGTTATCCGTTTCAGATTCTATGTTCCCAGCTATATCAACAATTGTTCATTTGGTTAGAGTCAAACATCAACCGTTGCTGAGTGGTTCACTCGAACCCATCTACCATGAAGGACAGCATGTTTAAATAAATGGCAGATGTCGACCTGAATCAGACGTCTCAGCCAGAGTATTGTCCCATAACATTTTTAGGAAATAGTTGAGTCTCACCATGACAGTTGTATCAATTGAGCAATACTCAAACGAAAGCGATTTACCGTTCGCGTATAATAATTCGGTCGCGTCCAATGTGTTCTCAGTGAAGCCGTGGTCAACGAGATTGTTTCATAAAACCGTGGTTGGAGTTCAACTTCCTGCCGTGACAAAGATTTGCATCACTAACAAACTCAAACAAAGCCAAACCCGTAGACTAGTTGTTCTTTTCGAAACAGGTTAACCGGAAAGTCTATCTGAAGACAAAACCTGCGGTCAAACTGGAGTTAGTTTCAGTTCGGAACGGAGACTAGTGATGTAATCCAAACTTTCTGATGGGTGACAGGAACACAGAGTTTGCGTTCTTAGCGATTGATGCACACCTGGGAAACAAGCCAAAGTCCTTTAAAACATTCTTCCATAAGCCCCCTCCACAAGTGTTTCTATCCAGATTTTCTTTACTAAGGAATAAATCTGTATAGCCAGATTGGAGTAAGTAAACTTGATCTCGCTGAAGAGAATTTAGTTCTTCGTAACCCAGCACTGTATACCCTACGGATTATTCCGTTGCTTCTCTGACTCTGTCAGCATCCATCACACATAAGCTTACTGTTTTCAGCCTACTACAGTGGTGTGGAATTCGCTAGCTGTGGTCCTTCCTGTACATCTAAAATAAACAATGATCACACTATGGAACCCTGTAACATACTGGCAATCGTGTAGGACTACTAAATTTACGACTACAGTCTTTCGAAATCCTGTGGAAGCCTTGCAGTCATCTGTATCATCAAAGATAAATATCGGGGCTACCCAGCAAGCTATTTATCTGTTAATTTGCTTTTAATAGTTTCCATCTTGATTGAGCAGCTACTGATTCATATCGGACACTGTCAAAGTGTGACATGGCTCCCGTAAAAAATATCGATGTTTAACGGATCTTCTGAGTGCTCGCGACTTTTAAGCTAGGGTCGTTGACATAAAACAATCATTAAGGGCTTCATTTTTAATTGTTCAAAGGGTTTTAATCTATTTCCTCTCATCTTTTCGCAGAACTTTATCGATAGACATTCATTAAAGTGTTTAAGGAATAATTTAGTCAAAATTGGCTGAAATATCAAGTGAATGAACAATCCCCATGCTAGTTCCACAAATTTCGTGAGATTTCTTGATGATCTGGCCTGAATCTCCTTTTGTTGTAAGTGCTTATTTCCTCAACTAATCATAGAATCACGAATGCTTCTTCAGGCCGAAGAAACAGTGAATTGTCATTTGATGGATTGTGTGGAAGTTGTGACAGCGCCACAAGACGATCTGCGAAAAACAACTAGGTGTTCAACGTGAACAGAAGTAAAGATGTGCATGATCGCCAAAACAGTATGTTGTCGGTTATGTGGCAAACTCCAAATTAACTGAAGTTCCATGCGTCTGTGATCTATGGAATTTGGTGAGTGACAGCTTAGGACTGTCCATCGATTGTGCAGTGACATCAGGTGTATCCTGAAGAAGTTGTTGATGGTCTTAGCTAGACGCTGCAACTGAAATATATAAAACTGTAATACGTGTTGTCATGGGAACAAATATACACTACTACACATTTACATGTATACAGCGTCCGACGTTTTGGTTAACAAGAGAGATTAATGTCTTAGGCAACTATCTGAATCTCCGTCAAAAATGCTTGCGAATGAGCGATAACAGTGGTAGGTAAACAAACACTACTAAAAATTAACAAGAGCTAGTTGTCAACTTGGAACAGTAAGACTGTGACTGAAATCTGATGAAGATGGTGATTGAACTGTTTCATCATTCTAAGAAAGAGCACTGTGTAGGAGAGTTGAAGCTCAGTCGTAAAATTTTGTGTCTTACTGACCATCAGACTTTTCAGATAGTATACACGTTTCGTATTACTCAACGCAGATGTCCTATATATCTTCTAATAAGTTACTTTTATTTGCCTCAGTTCTTTGAGACACAGTGTGTTATTATCACAATCTTCCCACCTAACGTCCCCGTACTCAGTATGATAATTGGGTGTTTTTTTCAGTGACCAGATTTTGTAATCTTGCAATCAGAATGCTACATAACAAATCAAACGACCCACATAAACCTGAAAGTGGTCTTTCAAATGTTAAAAACTGCACGTTACGAAACTGACCGTAAACGATATAGAGTAGCGATAAAGGTCTGTTTTAAAAGCCCGTCAAACCATGCTGGAAATCCGAACAAGGTAAATTTTCCGATTCTGCACCAAAGACATGCTTCTGTGTGACAGACAGGTTCATGTATACATTGATTTCATCGCACTACATACTTATAATTGTGTGGTCTTAGTCGAGTTACCATGTTGCAATCAACCTGTTTGGTTTCAAGTTTATAAAGGTTTTTGACAGCTACACACAATGCTGGTTTAGTATAGTTGAGAAAAAATAAAGTTGAACTCACGAATGTTGTGCTTTTGATCTTCATTTTGTGTTTGAGTTATCCCTACATTGATTTATAAGCGCTCAATTGGTAATGCTTAGAATTTTTTGAAACACGCCCTCAGCGATCAAAACAAACTGATTTTGATTAACGGTTGGCTAGCAACTACAGCAACAGTTATTGAACATTTCCAGTTGAAAAGTATTTACGAACAGAAGGAGTTTGCTGTAGCACTGTTTAGAGGTATCGCGTTACAAACTAGACTTTAATGTTTGAGAATAACTGGTATTTCCTTCCATGATGAATGAATATATTTCTGCTCGATACTTCTAAATATGAAAATAACTTGAGCTACTGCAGTTTGAGCAGTTTACGAAATATTCCCGTTGTTTTAATCATCAAGCATTCAACTTCACCATAAGTAACGTTAAGAAGACCTAGAGTTCATAGTCAAGAGTTACAGCCATTGAATGAGTTCAAAATCGTGTTATGCTACTCGTCAAATGTGCGTATGCTGATCTTTTAGCTTCATCGACCGAAAAACGCTTCTCAGCGGGAATCTAAATATACTCTTCAGCCCGTTTCGCTAAGTAGTCAAAACCGAACGTTGTTCGTTGGTTATGACACCCCTCTTGTACGCAAAGGCAAAACTTTTAACACACGGTCTCAATAATGACAAGTACTATGTGAATATTTACAGCAACTCAAAGATTATGTACAACCGTTGAATAGATATATACTATTTACGCTATGATTTACCAGTAATTTGCGTTATGTGGTGCAGTGATAGGTCTGCGAAAAGCAAACTACTTCACTGTCCTCGTTCTCAATAATATATACATAACGCAATGCATTCTCTCTTTCAGCCAACGTAACCCATGGTAAAGTTCCTTGTATCAAAGTTGGCTTTCACACATTAGCTGCCACCAAGTGAACGTGAAACAATCGTAATATGTAGTGCACACTATCACCTGATGTCAAAAATACTTCACGTTTAATGGTCTTCTCTCAATATGTACATTTCAAACCAAATGTATCGTTCGCAGTTGGTAGTCATTGTGAGACTTTTCCATCCAAATTCGTGCGACCAAAATTTCAACTTAAGTTAGGCGATTGGCATTGAAAAACCAACATGATTACTTGCATGTTCCACTTGATGTGATGAATATGGTTATGGTTTTCACATTCAATTTATCACCCCAACTGTAAAATCCGTAACTTTTTGTGAAGCTATGTCTCACCTTTCCGTTTAATTAATCCAACTAAACAAAATTCGAAATTTTGACTATTGAACCGATTTTATTCCACGCCTACGGCAACTGGCAGCACGGTCGGACGAACTAAATCATCTTTTAAACTCAGTTGTTACAGTGTCTTTTGCATGTTTATAGACAATCAGTCACGTACAGTCTAGCCCACAAAAGGTGCAATGCCTTAATGAGTTCCGACTAATTCTGCCGAGTTTGTTACAAAAAAGGTAAGGACGGTGTTTCTAACTTGAATGAAGCACTTTTCAGGAGCGTTGATATGTTCAATGATAAGAAGTATACACTTAAACCTCGTGGGCGGAACAGAGTGGGTAGCATAGTTTCACACTGCAAATCGCTTAATTTTGTACGACTTCATAAAAACTGTTGAGGCTTCTGTAGTACTCGTTTTTAATACATTCGAGTATTACAAATCCATTAACGAAAAATGTACAAACGAGTGACCCGGATTTGAACATTTCCAGTGCATCACGTTGCTATCACTCGAAGACGAAGCTTCCAAATTAAGTGAAAACCACAACAAATAATTTATGTTGTTCAAAATGTAAACAGGAAATTGATTAACGCACCGTATGGCATTAAACAGACGACATGACTAAATATTTGTGTTGAGGGTATCAGGCTACCTAGAATTAGAAGAACAAAACCCAGCTGATTAAAACTGATGAAGTGATGACTAGCATAACGGTATGTCTAAACTGAGGAGATAATTTCCTGAACAGGAATGCCTGCTGGAAGAAAACCGTCCAGCCAGTAGTGCAGTGATAATACAAAATCAAAACATTAGTCGCGGACAGATTCAACTCGTCCTCCAGGTGTACGACTAGTTAGGGTAACAGCATCAGGGGAATAATTCGCAATCATTTCTACCTGCAGCAAACAACGGTACATAAACCAAAGATCCACATAAGCACGCTAACAGATCACTCCGGAAGAGAAAGTATATTCAGTTAGAATAAGCGTTTACTCCATTCCATCCTGAAATGGTATTCAAATCTGATAGTCGCTAGCATCTGTCAGTAGCAGAATGGTTCTAAAACACCTGTTTTAACACTTCGGATCACAACATTGACAGAGAACTCGCTACTCATGGAACCCAAATGTTGGACCAATGCAATTTTGAGAACCCTATCCGCAGTTTTAAGCGGTCAATATTGGAGAGCCAGCACAATTGACTTATTGGTCTTTCGATGAACATTGGTTGAAGTTGGATGCGACTAGTGCAAGCCACAAAAATCAATATCTTCATAAACGCCTAAAGTAGACAAAAGGTGATATGTTGTTGCCTTCTTGAAGAAAGCACGAAAACGTGTGCTCATTTTGGAGACCAGTGCAGATCAAACTAAGTTCGGCATCGGTGTGTGGAGACTGTCTATAAGGAGTAGGATGTACCTCTGTCGTCGCACACTGTGATCATTGAGTGATCCATTCATCGCAAAACCTGTTTGTAATAGACAAGCAAAATAATTCGTGCAAATGTGATAGCTGCGATAATTTGTGGTTTGCATTAGGATTTATGCCAACTGAACCACTGTTTTCTGATTATCAATAATCGAATTATCGCTCAACATGCGTAAAGATTTTTGCCATTTGAAAATGACGACTAGTCGTTTCACCAACCAGGAATAAACGAAACAGTTATTATGTTTCCAATGGGATGGTTGATTATTAAACCGTGGTTGCGATTTTTGATCTACTGACTGCAAGATGCATGATTTGAGGTTATTGCCGCGGTGATTGACGCAGTTACCACACAAAAGTTACTGAAACATACGAACATATCACATAACTGTCGTGTTAGGAGATGTCCTTGCATTTCTCAAGTGAGTGGCTCTAAGCATAAATGTCAACTTCAAAAATATCAATAGTCCACTGAAATTTGTATAGAAGAAAGAGAATGGATATTAGAACGCTTCCTGATAATTGATAATAATCTTAATTTGTTATCGAAAAATGAAATCATTATTATTTTGCAATCACTAAAAATCATTCAGAACACATTTCCCCAGATAGTTTACAAAATCGTGTACAAAAAAGTGTTAGGTATGAGACGAATGCTCATGACTACTTATGAGTAGTAGGGGGAATTCGGAATTAAAAATCGCTCACAATTGATCGCAGCTATCGCATTCCCATTGACTGCCCAGTCGGCATCTTTCAGAAAAAACTACTAGACTGGATATTCGCCCTCATTAGTGTTCATCATTAGTGTATATCTCTGCTGTAACTGGGGTTAGAACTCTGGCCACGCTTCCATGAAGCACTGCACCAGTGACCTCATATTTAATGTAAGTGAACTATCATATGTGAACGCTCAACCACTTTCGTTTGTGAGCAATGATCAGGTTGCCTAATCGTTTCGATAGGGGACAGAGTAACTGTCCTGGTAACTCTAACCGATGAACCCCCGACTACGATTTCTCTCCAAGATGAAATCACAGAAACCATTGAATTGCTGAGCGGTAGTTTGGTTACTGAAGTGAAGTAGGTGATTTTGGTTTTACACGGATTAAACATCATCCGTAATTAATCGCAGCTGTCGCACATTCACAGCAGCTTAACAACAAAAATGATTTTCAATTCAGCTGTCTTTAAAATACAATGAACAGGAGAACCTTATTCTGCATTTTTCAGACTGTCCAGAGCGAATACCATTATAAATATTTCTGAAATTGTTATCGCTAAGTCGGATTCTACTGTCTGGCCTGATTACTGTCTATCAGACTAATTCCTGGTAGATCTAGCCCGTTTTCCTTTGCGTTGACTGCGCACGCATTTTTTACTTGCAGGCAGTATACCGTAAAATGGAATTGTAGTAATCCGGTTAACCTTACTGAAGCGTGTTCATCATCTTTTTACAAATTTCCACTACATGTCCAAAATTATTTACTGGCTACATTATGACTGACGTGGTTTTTTCTGCCCAAGGTCAACTAGGCTGTAAGAAGTAGTCTGCAATGAATTTTTGAGTTTGAGTATTACACGTTTTCAGAAGGAATTAATAATATAAATTTGCAGGATGCATTTTGTAACAGTTAGCAGCCTCTCTACAACGGCTTTCTGTAGTGAACATTACCTGTAGATTAGGGAGAGTTTGTTCAGCGGTAAACAGAAGGACGTGATAATTCAAGCAGGAACACAGTGGCGATGATTTTGGTCACTTCGTATCAGCTGTTAAGGACAGGCTAACGACCAGTTCAGTTTACTTACAGAAGTTAGAACGCAGCCTGATAGGTAGGTGAATTAATAGTGTACTAACTGGCTGTTGCTGTTTGCATAACCTGTCCGATAACTGTCGACACCATCGGTTGGATGCCTACCATTAAGAAAGTGCTGTGCAGTCGCTGAGGTTGGATGTTGATGCCGTGGTGATTGCCCAGGCAGCTTGACAGTCTTAACGGTTAAACGTTCAGCCCCGTCCACACATATGATAATGTTGTTTCTTCTCTGTGCAGTTGCCGTAGCAACTGACTTGACAACTGAAGCATAAGCTGGTTGAAAATGGTAAAGCCCCTTTAAAAGGGAACGCCGTAACTTAGGTTGTGGTGTGGAGAAACACAGTTACAGCTGTGTAACGAATGCGTTGAAACAAACAAGCTGAACGTCTCAGCGTGGCACGGATGTCACCTTCTACGAAGACAACTGCGGTGAACTCTTCAGCTTCTGTGCACTGACCTGTATTTTGTGGGTGACAAGATCTTGTGCATTTACTGCCAAAATTGTTGAGTAACCGTGTGCAGTGCCAGTGAGCAGTAAGCAGTTGAATTCCAAATATGCAACACAGGTTGAAACAGTTTATAGGTGCTGATTTCGTCCGGAAAATAAAAAAGTTTCGATCAAGTAAACATGTATAATACTTAAATTCACTTACACATGTGAACGCAATTTCGTTGGCCTGACATGGAGACACATCAGTGGATGCATTATCAAATGGCTCTTTACCTCTATTCAAGATGCACTAACGGGAAACTGGTTGCACAGTCTAAGATATCCATACCTTTCAAACCAACTGTCTCCAGAGAACAAAGCATAAACTGGGGTTCGTTTAGGTGGTTGCCATTCTTCAAATGAATCCCATAATGCGCAAAAAACGGCTAATAAGTTGTCCCTTGCTCATTAAACTTACTTCCCCTCCAGAAACTTCCATTGTCCCATCTTGTTCACATTTTTTATAATATACCCCTCTAACAGTGTTGATTTTTGTTAACCACCTGGAATCTTAACATAACCCTGCTTTATCTAGTTTGTATTGCATCTTGTGAAAGCCGATGCCTGAGTCTTGTTTATTTTGACCTCGTTTGTTACACTTATACTCTTCGTCATTGTTTTCGCCACTACTGATGTTGCCCTAGCTTCACTCTGATAACAAACGAAATGTTATGCTGTTGTAAGATATCCGCACGAAATTTTGTACGAATGAATTCTAACAGTTTGGACGTCGTGTTTAACATGTTATTGATAAATGGACTGAGAAAATAGATTGAACATCACCCACAATTGATCGCAGCTATCGCATTCCCATATATGTTCCACTCGGCCCGTTTCGAAAAGAAGCACTAGACTCGTGTTTCGCTCTCACTGGAACTCGTCAGTAGTGTAGATGATCGCCACTGCCAGGACTTGAACCACAGACACGTTGTTCATGAGCAGGCAACCGTGTTTACTAGTACGCCATTGACCATTCATTAGGTACGACCGAATTATCATACGTGAACACTCAACCACTTTCGCTTGTGAGTAATGATCTGGTTGCCCGATCGCCTCCAGAGGAGACACGATTACTGTCTGTCAACTCAAATCTATGACCCCTCGATTATAAATTCTCTCCAAGTTGAAATCACAGAAATCATTGACTTGTTGGGTGGATTGAGAACAACACAACGTTGTGAAAAATTTGTAATATTCTACGTTTCTACCATCTTCGGTGGCCTTCCTCAGGAATGATGCAACTGAAATCACGTGGGATTTGCCGCGGTTAGGCCGATCTACGCTGCAGCTAAATTGGTTGGTCGAATCGTTTGCCCATTAGGTGGGGGTCAGATTGATGTAGTTAAGATTCGTCTTTGTCTGGTGTTGTTTATCCATCCACGCCGCATTGCAGATAGGCGCTTCCTATCATTGAGATTAACACAAACGTGTTTGCGTAAATGATGAAAGCTTCAGCGGAGCGGCGCTCAGCATGGAAAAGCAGACCCCTGTGAATCACTCGAGCTTGATAAAAACCTACTTTGTGATTCTCTGACAGTTCATGTAGCACGATGGCCGAATCCTTTTTTAGCTTCCGAAGTTGATATGCGTCCTTAGGAGGAAACCTCGTGTGCCTTTTGTGTTCAGCAACACGTACCTTCAGTTGTCTGCTTGTTTCTCCTATGCAGTTGGCATTGCAATCACCGCATTTAATTTCGTAAACACAGTCTGTGTGGTCGCCCATAGAAACTGGATCTTTAGAGTGCATCACCAGTCGTCCTGAGGTATTATCTAACCGAAGTACAGCGTACTTAGACAGGATGGAACGAATTTCCTCAGATGTTTGTTCACGATAGGATATTTGCACAGTAGACTTGAAAGTTCTGGTAGTTTTGGTCTTCTCCTTAGTTGATATTCGCCTAATTATGTTCTCAGCAAACGCGTTTGGATATTGATTGGCCGCTAGTATTTCTTCAATTCGAGAAATTTCTGTTGTTTTAGGGGGTTCAGTAGTGCCAATTTTAGTAGCCCTATTGACCAACGATTTGATGACTGTTCTCTTCATGCCGATTGGATGCGACGAGTTGAAGTTGACATACTGACCAGAATAAGTTGGTTTTCGGTACACAGAAACCTGGAATTTCTGGTGCTCTTCAACTTTTACTAGGCAGTCAAGAAAACTAACTAAACGTTCATAGATTTCAGTTTCCAATGTGAATGCATTGTTGTCATATTTTGAGTTAAGAAACTGTAGGAATTGGTCGCGATCGCTCCGTTTCATAATTACGAATATGTCATCTACATATCGCCACCGAATTCGTGGAGGGCAGATAAATTCACTGATCGCTTGTATTTCCAGGCATCCGAGGGAAAGATTAGCTACTGTAGGTTCAACAGGGAGACTCATAGCTACACCATCGGTTTGCTTGTACAATTTTTTGTTGAATGTGAACAAGGTTGAGTACAGACAAAGTTCAAGACCAGATACAATTTCGGAAGGTGACAAATTAGTACGTGCACCAAGAGAGTCGTCACTTTCCAGTAACACTTTAACAACATCAGTGCGAAATTTTACCGATACACTGGTGTAAGGAGAGGTAATATCAAAGCTAGGAAAATTTTTATCATTACATAATGTCACATGTTCGAGTCTGTCAACAAAATCAAAAGAATCTTTAACGTTGCTTACCAACTTGTTTTGCAACAGTTTGATAATGCGGCTGATGAACTTGGCCAACTTGTAAGTTAGACTGGTGGTGTAGTCAACAACAGGCCTTATGTGTATTCTTGTTTTATGAACTTTTGGAAGGCCACAGAAACGCGAAGGACGATTACTCTTCGGTCTGAGCATGAACCATGAATTCAGTCTCAGTCTGCAACTATTATCTAGATACGAGGCTCAGATTTCACTTAGAGGAAAAAGTCTACTTGAGTCAACATTTTAAATATATATGTGTATTCTTTCACAGTACGTCAGAAGTCCTCTCCAGATATAAAGCAAACGCAATGTATTCGGTGGTGATCTGGAGGGGTGTACTTTTCTTTATCTATTTTGCACTCTCTGACGTTGACAAAAGTAGGCAGCATCCAGTTTACCTCGTTTGAACCGACTACTTTTTACTACTCGGATCAGCAGGGCTTCTGAGATTGCGTTTAGCAGTCTTGTCAACCTTTTGTGAATTTGTGGATAGTAAATTTACTATCGTTGTTAAGTCTGTCCCGTACTATATTCGCTCATTTTTACAGGCTAATAAACAGCCTGGTTCGCCAAATAGACAACATTAGCTACATTATACGCTTGTAGGTGTAGAGCAAACTGTCCTGTTCCGCCGTGAATCCCATATTAGGGGGAGAAATATTCAAAGTTACTAATGTGTTTCAATTAGGTTTTAATTGACACACATCCGCAATCAAGAAGAATGCACAAAATGATTCTTACTTCCGAACCTTGTACTTTTTCCAAGTTATTTAGAATTCGTGAATGCTGACAATAAATTAGAATGCCAGTGTGTTAGCCTTTTACAAATAGGAAATAAAGTGAAGTAGTCGAAAGAGTTTTGCAACGAACAGCCAAGCATCACGAACCTACCAATTTCTCATAAAATCAACAGCAACGACGACGATGAATAAGGTTGCAGGATGCGACAAAAAACCTGGTTTTCTTAGGAAGTTCTGTTCCAATTAGCGGGTTATTCCGGAACTGATGAGGCCCTGTCCGAGGAAGTCAACGATTATCTAAATAATTGTTGGCCCAGGATCAAATCTATATAAATCAATAAACATTAAAAATTCATATGCTTCCAGTACTATGATGCGAGTAAACAGGTGCCCTGTTGATTTAAAAAAGACTTAGTTGTGAACATTTTAAATTCCTGCTTGAAGCACGCTAGCCACAAGATCATATCGCTCAGACGTAATAATTTCTCCGCCAGCTAGACTACGGCATTTTGAACTCAGTCGAAGACTATCCTTCACTATCAAATCTATCCTAAATCAGAAAATCTGTCCATCTACCTACCAGTAACACAAATTAGCGTCCGATGGTGGGGACAGTAGATTCTAGGGCGGACTGCTTGATACAATGATGGATGAACATCTGGGTTTAAATGAGAAATCTCCCAGTCCTCAGCGTGGCTTTGTCGCTCAGTGGGCAAGGTAATTGTCATGTCTGTGCACTTTGCTAGTTTTTGGTTTCGAGCTGCAACGTAACCCACACTCTTAACAACTGGTCTAGTTCTGAATGATCAGACCGGTACAAACCACCATAAACCACAACAGATTCAAAGAGAAGAGACGAATTTTGATCAGGATGGGACGTACACAAGAGGAGTTGGGTACTGTTGACCAGATGATAATGATTTGATCGACTCATTAAGTTCTGCTCGTACGCTGGTCAAATCGCATAGCTTGGCAACCGGTACGGTGGGTTTGAGACGCAGCACCAGAACAAATGGCTTTTAATGAGATAACCTTGGCCTAAGTATCCTGATTCACGGATGGTACAGATTATTTTCTGTTTGGGGGGCTACTCATGCGTCACCTGGTGCACTAGAGGTCATCCGTAATGCTTGAGTGAAAATCACTCTTTATTCACTGTTAGTCATATGAAAAAGGATATCACTGTTAAGCTACCGTGTTATGTTGCTCTCCAGTCAATATAGATGACGTATCCGGATTCGGTTCGAAAGTTGTTTTGTGCTCCACCAACAAGAACAGTTGATAGATTAGATACACGTAGATGTCTTCTAAACTGGTAGCCACAAAACTAGAGATGCATGCATCAGGACAGGCATCTACTTTGACAAGGATTGACAGAGGATTGGTGAAGATGTTTTAGACGAAACGCTGCATTTTCCTCAGCAAACCAGATCAGACTATATGTAATGTAATCTCTAATGGAAATGGTTTCCCTAAGAACCCGAACATGGTTTTTGCACACCGGACCAAGCTTGCAAGTCAACAAGAAAAACAGTGAAAATGATAGTGATAAACACAATAACACAAACGATATTGAGTTAGAGGAGGGGAAAATGTCTATTCTAGCTGCAAATTATGGAAAATTATGCATAAAGTTTTCCACAGTACTGTCGAGTCACCAGAAGTCCATGAATATGGGATACAAGCCGAACAAACATCTAATCTAATGACTTCGACTTATCGCTCGGCAGTTGGGCAAATTAGTGAAATTGCTAAACACTTTCGTCAAGAGGCTATCGTGATGTGATTGAAACCCTCAGTTGGATGTAGAACAATATTATGAATTCGCGAAATTCACTCAGAACGGACATGAGATTATTATTTATAGGCGTATGTTTATTGCCAGATGTCTGATTTGCCTCTTCAATTCTCTGAGATTGGACTATATATTGGGATATTGTGAATGGACTCAAGAAACGTTTAGCTGTGACTCACATTCTATGTACAACCTTATGTGTTACCGTTAGTGTAAAGACTGAACGCCCAGTTGAACTTCTGCTATCTGGATATGTTAATGGGAAAACCTGAATGTACCGTGCTTGGAACCGATAGAAGCAAACGTTGTCGCTGTTATGGACCATACATCTATCGTCACTAACCCTCACACTAATCTTTGCATAATGCTTGAAGCGTTCGAATGCGTCCCTCGGTCAAGTCAGTCTACGCCTGGGGAAGTAGCCAAGAAGCAAAAGTCCTGCTTAAGTGGTCTTTCAATCAGACAGATAAACAAACCAATCAATGCAACATTTACTGAATAACTATGGTGTAAACTCTCCTAAACGGTGCGCTGGTTCGTCCTTGCTATTGTAATAAGTCTGGCAAAATTCGGATTCTACACCCCGGTAATGAGTGACGCGAAAATCTCGGTCCCAAAAAGTACTGCGACCGTCCCCGTATTCGCTCCTAAGGCAAGCTGAAAGACACGTACGAAAAAAAAGAGCTTTGTCCCGCCTCAAAACATGTGAGACAAAGGCGACAAAGACAAAGTACTTATAGGGTGTGTAGTGACCATATGAACACCTCCGAATCATAAAAAGAGAAGGACATTTGCCAGAAAAAAATTAGTCATTGTCACTAACAGGGGCAACGGAATAAAAAGTCAGAGAGGTGGATACTAGCCAAGGTCACCACTAGGCCGATCTCAGCAGGTCTGCTAACCAGGACAAAGTCAATCGTTTTTTCTTTCTCATGGAGGAGGCACTTCCGGACGGTTACAGGGTGGGTACCCTTACAAAATACTAGCAGAAGTTAGTACACAGACCTTTACGATGTTGCATCACTAAAACAGAATCGGACAATTTTTTATTGCGTGGTTGATGATGCATGTAAGATTTGTTCAACGCGTACAATAGCCAATAAGCGCAGTTTGTAGAAAACCCTTCCCACGATAACATTTATTCGAAACGAGTTACTACCTGGGGTATAATTTAAAAAACAAATTTTGAAGTGCGAAACGTAAAAAGGAGACACTTGGTGATGTGCTGACGTTTCAAGTGTGATAACTTCGCAGAATGGTCTGTAAAAGCCAATTCAAGTTGATTATCAACAAGACATACGCCACAGTTAAATCCCTTATTCAGTTTGCTCGATAGCCCGTTCTCTGGTCCAACGCCGAAATATACTGTTAGATGAAAGTATTAATAATCCCTCGTCGAATTGTGATTCCCGAGCAGTTGAGTCATGTACTTACGTTAACTTCAGAAATTTAAGTTGATTCACCTCCTAGTTGTTTTACATTAATGTCTAATAAAATTAGTATATTTCGGTGTGTATATCCTAAACGTCGTACATGATTACTCATAGGTTTGGAGTTCTAATGGATATTCCAGCCAGCTCCTCACTTTAGATCGCGTCGCTAGTGCGTGTCATTGATAGGGAATGAATTTCACCTGCGGTTTCACTTGTGAAAACCAAATACATTCAGCACCGCACCAATAACCTCAAATTATGCATTATCCAGTCAGTAGATCAAAAATCTCAACCACGGTTGCTTATGTTTAATGATCAACCATCCCAGTAAAAACATAATAACTGTTTCGTTTATTCCCAGTCGATGAAACGACTAGTCATCATTTTCAAATAGCAAAAATCTTTACGCATGCTGAGCGATATTTCGATTATTGATAATCAGAAAACAGTGGTTCAGTTGGCATAAATCCTAATGGAAACCACAAATGATCGCAGCTATCACATTTGCATGAATTGTTTCACCAGTCCATTTCAAACAGGTTGTATGTTAATTGAATCACTTAAGGCTAACAAACGCACATCAGTCCATTCTCAATTCAACTTGAGCGGAAAAATGACCTAACTAGTGGATGCTTGTGATGCAGTTTGCCAACCAAGCAGTCACTAGCAGCTCATCAACTAACCTGGTCTCTGTACCTTAAATCGGATTCATTTGTACCGTTAACGTTATACCTGCTCACACTTATATGTTTATACACTTCTTTTTATTTTGTATCTCGAATTCAACCACTGGTTTCATTCAGTAAGCGTTTATTCTGGCTCGTTGTGATTTTTCACACATACGGTAAATAAACCCAGAATAGCCATATCAAAAACTCTGGTCTACAGCAAACTGACACAACGATCGAGTTGAAAAATATCTGTATCCTGTACAATCACGACCCGCTTAGGTGAACCACTTTGGAATGACTTTGTACTTACAACTTATAATAAACAGATTCATTTTTATGTAAAGCATTTCTGTAAACGCTGATCTTTTTGGAACCAGAATTTATACCAACCTAGCTGTTTCCTCATGCTGATAGGTTTCATGATATAACAAAATCCTCTCAACTCTTGAGTCGTTATGATTTTCCTGTTACTTTGTATGTGTAAAATATACTCTGTGAAGCAGTTCAACCCGTAACCTTCTGATACCCCACGTTGGGATCCTCTGTAAGACAGTGGATACGGACCACTTGCAGCCGGCCGTATGCTTTGTACTGCACATTCTCATTTTTCAATATCGCACGTCAATTATATTTGTTCGACTGCATCATCTACACGAACAGTAGTTCCAAAGAACAATTTTTAACTATTAGGGTTGATTTTTTTATGCGACTTAAGTGACTATTTCCAACCCTTCAGGGAATGGTGATGATTTTGGGATCATTTACAGGAACCTATTTCTTTAAAGAGAATCATGAATATTCACCTCACGTCAGATAGGAGATTGTGCTATATAAATCCAGCCAAGAATCACGAAATATGTGCAGGTCAATTAGTTGGTTGACTGGACATTCGGAAATGAACCAAAGAATTACTGTGTTAATTGGAATGTTATTGTTTGAGAGGCAGAGCTCAAGAACACAACTTATTCAACGATAGTCAAAACATTAAATCAGTGTACCGTATATAACAGATCTCGCACAAGTGAACTCACTCGCACACCGGATCATCTAGTAATATTTATGCATCCAGATAGTAAATATTTCTTAAACAGTGATGTCCATTGAACCGGGACTGTAAATCAGTAAACTGAACTGAGTGCGAAAATTCTTGACTACTAATATCTAAGAGAAGTGTGATAACGGCTGAGATGATCAGAATGCCCTAAATCCGACTCAAACAAAACAAAGAGGATAATCAACTCCCGTTGCTAGCTTCTTACATATTTTCCAAACACTTTTCCATTCGTCATCGAATTGGTATACCTGTCCGGATGGTTCTTAGAACGTGATAATGGTCAGTACTAACGTATCTGCAAGTCATTTGCTTGTTCCCGTCACCGTGTTCTCAGTCATTCACCGTTTTGTGTTCAACAGACATTTAACGTACTACCTGTTCTCAGACAACATGTACAAACGAAAACCTCCTAATTATTGCGCACACTTGTGAACTCAAGAGGGTTTGTGGCTAGTTTGGAATGGAACTCGCAACTGGAGAGATTGTTCACCAAAGAACACGCTGCAGGAACTAATTAACAGAGAAATGGATAAGTACAAAACAACGAGATTCCAAGTGACCTAGGTTGTTTTGCTGTCAGTGCAAAAAAAACCTGAAAGTTCATGTGATCACAATGAATCTGTAGTCTGAAGGTGGCAACTGTAAACATCGACATACCTTCTGCCATCTTGGAATTTGTCAAGCTGTGTTCAGTAGCTCTACTCTAAGGCTTTTTTATACCTCGAATAAACAGTTTTTCTCCTGCATTTTGAACGACAATCTTACTGTATTTAGTAGAATGCGTCATAGTAAATTGAGTGAGTGGATGTGTATTTTAGCCCCATGAGATTTTCGTCGCACAGTTGTCAAAACCTTGGTCTGAAAGATACGCAGACCCTGTGTTAAAGCAGACTAAGGTGTCCTCCCCATAATATCAAAATATGCGCCTGATTCCTTTGTGTTCAAATGAGAAATATTAATTTGCCCTCTTTCATTTGACGTCTAACCTGAAGGATTGGAATCGCGTTTTTTGGGAGAGAGCAAATTTGCATTCGATTTATCGGTTACTAACCTCAAGATTTCCAGACAAACCGCTCAAAAACCTCTTTGATCACAAGTTCGGCAATCCAGGTAAGTTGTTTGTGGTTGCAGTCATCAACTAATTCCATGTGTAGGTTCGGTTCACACCACAAGATAAAATACACTTTATGTTTGTTGGATAAAATATTCGAACTGAACTATGCTCACCGTAGCCAAACAAGAACCAACAGAGTATCTCTTCTTGAGACCAGTAGGTATGCTCAAACTGTAATGAAGTGACTGACCGCGCATAAAGAACTCTCCGCGCTACTTACGCGAAATAATTGCGTTACTTGTTTTATCCCATCTGTTCAATTTTAGTTATAATTTCTCTAATTTTCTTTATTTGTCATATACCCAGTTTCCCGAACACGACGATACACAAACAATGCATTCATGAAAAATAAATGGAAATACAGTTTTTTACTCAACGTGGCTATGGACTTTTGTTTTATGACATGTTCCTATATGCTAGCTCATACAGCTGCTCGGCTGTAAGGTGGCGTATGAGTATTAACCTGAGTACACTTTGGTAGTATTATTGTTAGGTAGAGCGAGTTTACATTCATTCTTACTCAAACTCATTCATCAACCTGTCTCAACTGGGGGTTCGTTTTTGCAGGGAAATTTTAATCAATAAGCACTCCTTCATCGATGCACTGACAAAGTATATCACTGCTGTATATTTTTCATGGTTTGGTACTACCTTCATTGGCGCAGCTCCTCAGCAAACCCCGATCAAAAACTCATTTTCTCAAAACACTTAGCATCTCTTTATTACGAGCTCTTTCATGGCGCATCGCACCGCACTTACACCTCACAGAATGAACTGTCACAATCCTGCAGACAGACAGCTAATGAAAAATATAACAATTGTCTCAGTTGTTTTCTGTTTCGTTTGACTTGACTATTTACGGGGAGGTTCCTTCTTTTTGAGTGGCTCTAAGGCTACTTTAAAGTATGGTGAAAATTTACTGCTGGTTTGCAAATATCGTCATTAGTTTACACAAACAGCACGCTCGATTACTGTCTATCCTTCTAACCTAATGAACTAAACAGACCGTTGTACACGTGTAATGTACATGCCGGCCGTCTTTACTCTGATTGTCCATAACACTCAAGGACCAACTTTGGAACAACGTAGAGACACCGGGGGACAACGATCTTCCGAAGTTGGGGTTCTAACAACAGTTCTGTAAAAGGGAACGACACAAACAAACATGAGTCAAACGCCCAGTAAGTTATGCACACGACTTATACAAACAGAAAGTAAGGCGGCGTCAACAACACGGCAGTACGCTCTGGTGCACAGTTTAAATTCATTCAATGCGCGCTTGCTGGTTTCGACCGCAGGTTACACACGCAATTCAGGGGAGCCAGCCCTGTGAATCAAAACCTATCGGTTATTCACAAAGCATACAACCTATTCCTTGTCCATAAATGGTGTAGTCTCTAATTCTGTACTTCCTGCTATGCACAGTGTAAATCGTCTTCTCGCCAGTCATTCAGCTTGTTCAATCAGTAATCTTGGTGCACCTTGCGTAGTAGCTGCAAACAGCGTAATGTACATCAGTCAATCCAGACAGGTAAATATTTCAATGAGTGTCGCATAAATGAATTATAATTTTAGTACTATTTCCACAGATGAACAAAAATCTTTCGTTTACTCTGAGACAGCCTCATTGAACACGCACATCCGATCACCGGCTGATGTCCGAATTACTCAGGAAATATGTTGTTACTAAAATAACATTAATGCACACTTAGGGTGCACGTCGAGTAACCACCATAGGCAATAGGTCTATTTGCTCCAGATGCCTAACACAAAAGACGTCAACTCCTTGAATAAAAGCCTTTTATCTGAACTGTATAAGCGGCTAACCGAAATGCTCCCTAATACATGGACTGAGACTGATGCCAACTTCGCCGTTTATTGTCGACAATCAACGTGCAAAACCGATCGATCCAGCTAGCATCTCGCAAAAAACATGATGGAACGATTTTTAAAGCACGTAGTTCCGGCAGAATTTTTTCCAGAGCAATTTTTATACCGTTTGCGTTTTAAGGTGTTCCTTGCATACAACCAACACACTTGCCTTCACCGATACACTGTAGGAACAGTGATCTAATCTCGTGAGTTAACCTTTCTCAATCTACCGCATTTATGAATGATGGTCCGGATCATGTGCATACAATAAGCTGATTGTATTTTGAGTTGTAGATTGCAACAGGACGTGGTTAACAATTTCACTCATCCACAATCTCAGTCAGACCATACGTTTCAAACTCTTATTTGGGTGTAATGTTAGGAAGAACCGTACGTTTCTAGTAAGCTTATGACTTTTTGCATTTTTCCATTTCTTTGCATTCACAGCTGAAACTTACAGGGTGAGTCTTCCCTTGTTAGTGAGTGATTTAACGACCTGAACCTGGGTACACACAACCAAAATTGTGTAGACGCCTTATTCTCAGTGTTCAAGGAATGCAATTTCAAAAGCCGTGCACAGGCAAACACGATCGCGAAAATATTGCATATTTTTCCCCATAAATTTATCTTATGAAAAATAAGGTCTCCCTTTATAACACAGCTTATAACGTTTTGGTTGCTTAAGCTTTGAATGCTTGCAAGTAGTTCTTTGACAAAATCCTGGAGGACAAGGTGTATTATCACCTATCTATCTCGATTTTAAATATCGTGATTACAATACCCAAAACATTTCTCGCATGATCTTACCCAAACTTAAATTCTTCTGTGATTATAGATTTAACCATAAAACTAGGTGCTTTCTGAGGCCTTTAACTGGAAGCTCATTCCACAATTGGGTTTACAGTGGTGTGAGCCCTTCGTTATTCCGTTTGCTTATCGGTTAATTTGAAGTTCTTCAGTCTCATTTTCAGCAGGCCACTGGCTAATTATTACTGTAGAAAGTGTAGTGTTTTTGATAGAAAAAATCCGCTTCTTTTGTTTGCAAGACAGCTTACTAACTCAATACGAAATGACTAGATAGATCAGGTGAAGCATACAAACAGTGTGGAAGCTGATACGCATTATTATGAATCTCTAGGGAAGCGATTAGTCTAACCAACCGAGTGCAGCCTATCGTACTCCGAATACTGTTGTATGCGTATAGATTCAAACTTATTGTAACGCGACACACGACAACAGTCACTAAATTGTCCTGAATTTCACTGTTTACTTATGAGTAGTGGTGGTGGTAATGGTTTCAAAAGGTTTTTTGAAATAGCCACCCGTACGCTTAAGTGCTTGTACCTAGTATGAATCTTTGTGTTTACCTGTTGTACTTACTCCCAAGTCGGAAAACCAGCGTGCTCATTTCAGACTCACGTGATCAGGTCATAGGTCTGAATACATCACAAGAAGGAAACGCCAGCCTGTCCAACACAGTCATCTACCAGATTACACTCAGTCAGCCACGCGCTTCTTTACAAAAAGTGTGATGTATTACCAAATCGAAGGTGCGAGTATTCTAAACGTCGGCGGAATGTATCAACGAGGTGGTGTGACCCAACCAAAAGCCCACAGCGAATGGAATTCGGACAATACAGGTGACGGGACGGGCTATCACCTAACGGGATCGCACTAACGGACGAGGAATGGCAGGTGGAAGACCTCGACAGAAGGCATCAGTCACAGACACAAGCCTGGCAGAAGCGCACGTGACGTGTGAAAGGAAACTTGAGGTGTGTTGTGAACTGGAATCCTGATTCATAAACGCAAACGAGCACGTGGCATAGCAACCAGCGAGTTGAATAATGAATATCGTGTATTATTAGACGTCTTTTCGCTACAATAGTATGTTTAACACGCTAGGTCGATTACAGACATGTATTCAGCACTAACAGTCGATTTCTTCCGTTGCCAGCTTCCGTGAACGGTGTGCCAGACGAGGCGAAAGATGTTCCCTAGAGTGTCCATACCAGGTGTACATGCAGAAGCGGTCGTCTAGTGGATTAGTCTTAATGCGTTCCTCAAGACAACTCTCGGGATCAGATAACGGCGATCAGATCAGTGCGAAATAGAGTTGTCAGTAACAGCATCCGGTCTCGGTTTAACGATTACCGGACGTTTGCGTTAAGTGTAAATGAACGTGGCGGACTACCGGTATACGGTTCACTGAGGAGTTCTGAAGATAAACCACGCTTGTCACACTGCTCACTCTGACAACCAGGTGAAAACTATGCACTGCTGTAAGTTGCGAACCAGTTGTTTTGCTTTGTTCGTTCTTTGTGCAGTCAAACCGACTTATGAGTTTTGAAGTACAGTTTGCATATTTTAGACCACTGCATCAAGATCTTCCATCCTCGGTAGACATACCAGTTCAAACTGGAGGAATTACAAACAAACCAGGGCACTAAACTCTGTGTTTTGTGCTTTTCTAACAAACTGGTGGTTAGTTACGGTTTTAAAGACAGAAAATATCGGACGTTCTGATCTGGACCAATTATTTTGAGAAGTGGCACATGTTGACCGGAGCTAGCTGGACTTTGTGGACACTTAATGATTTACCAACGCGTTGTAATGGTGAACTTTACCTCAACTCTGGTTTCATGTGTGATATCCGACCATCCCAACTGCACTCTTAAAAGGTTCTATCTCATCATCTGCTATGGCATCTGCAAATAAGCTGTGTAAATCATACGCAACAAATTATCCCTTATGTTTGTGAACTGCACTGCTTGTAATAATGAAAGGACAGTCCCCTGGCATATATTTTATTTATCGCTCAGGTCCGTTCCATATGTGGATGGTTTTAACTGTTGATCTATAGGGCTCCTAGATATAACATAAACCCAACTTGTGAGATTAGAGGTTAGTTTTTCTTACGTGAGCACACATGAAGTCCCGCAATTCAAGAAAGTTTTACAAATGGATATGACACTTATGGAACCAACTGGGATACCAACCTCAACGGTTTGGGTTTGTCTGGTCCCTTTAATAAATTCAACCTACTTGTGAATCTAACTGTTTGTTTTCAACAGCGTGTTGTACGAATTGTGTAAGAATCTTATATTCCACATCAGCCTGTATATGGTCTGTGAATAGTAATCATCAAACATAAAACTTTACACACCTAAATTAGTTCAGCCAATCTGCTCATAACGTCGTCTTCCTTCATTTTAGTGGTTAAAAACATGATAACAATCTGCTAACGGATACCTGTTCGGTGAGCTTGGAAGTAGAAATTGAGGGACTTTTACGCAATCCTCACAGTGTCCCGCAGCTATTCTGTTTAGAGCTGGCAAACGCTGCCACCTACGTAAGCTCTGTTTAACGATTGACTATTTTATAGCAACTGGTTTGGTCTTTTCTTGATTTCGGCATTTGAACTCAACTCATACACTCGGCAGACTAATACCAGGAGAATTCAACGGGTCCAAGTTTGTGATATTATTGTCTTCTTGTTACAGTATTCATGGAGTATGTGCTATCCACCAGCCTGCTGAAATTAAGCGACAATCTACAGCAAATTCTGGAAAGAGAAACCCAAAAATCCAGTTAACCATTATTCATGGTAATTCGTGCACGTGTCAGTTGATGGTTGAACCGAAACCAAATGCTGGACCTGACAACTTCATTTCGCATTGATCACACCAAATTTACCTGATCCAAGTCAAGCATCGTGATCAGAGTAAGTTATACTTCATGGACGGCCACTTATGCGTGCGCAGCATTATGTACACACTCTCTAGGAAATCTATCATTATAGTCTGCAGACGATTTACATGATTTCGCGCCATCCGCAGGCAAGGTAATCTCAACGTCGGCTATCTTGTTGCGGGTTGGGGTGAAATTGGATAATTAGTTAGAAAGTGAGAATGAGATTAAAGCATAGCAGCCAACGTTTGGGAATTTTGGTTCTGGCTCTTCGAATGCCTTTTAATCACAGCAAAAGTACAGGAAACAAAAGTTTACTTAGTTAACTGAAAACTGTCACCTAGTTGAGCTACTGCTGAAAATGTGTACGCTCATAGCAAGCCGAAACAAATGGAACTTCCGAAAGCTAGGTGCACTGAGACCAGGGAACGTAACTTTTTGAATATATTATCACCTAGGTAAGTCCGTTCTTCTTCCGACAAAGGAAGAATGGTCATGTCACTGTAGGAAACATGGCAACTCAGAAGTTCTTGCCATTTTTGAAGCACTGTGCCTCTCTCCGGGTAATCAATCACAAGGATGACCTCACTTCTACGGTCATTAGATGACCAACTGTGCAAAATGATAGACTATTAGTTGACTCATATTTGTGTGTAAATTGCTTGGAACAGTGGTCGGTTTCTGCATGTTATTCAGTTTCATCATTTTATAGTTGTAGTCTTACTTGCTCAGTAACGAATGAAACAAATCGTTTTAACCTGGATGAAATATGTATTCAGATTTAGCTAATATGTCAGCTACTGAAGCGCCCATTTTTGACTGATAGTTTAAGTCACATACATAATGATCAAGTTGCTGTAGACTGTTATCTTGTTTGTATTTAACAGCACAAATGCTGAACAAGTTCGTTCTATCTTTGAGTTCTTAGCGAACTAATGAACGTACCAGGTTTTCATGTGTAGTTGGTGCTAATGACCAACAGAAGACAGCATTATGTCCACCTAGAAACTAAACGAAAGTCCGTCAATAATGGCTTTAATGGTCATTCAGAAAATCATCCAAAAGACCCCACGGAATGATGATCACCGAAGTTGCATTAGTACACGAGTTATTTTCCCAACGACGCAGCCTGACAGACTTTAGTCCGCTAGGAAGTAAAATGTAACACCTAAGACAAATAAATACACAAACGTAATACTTCAAGAGTACAGATGAATGATCATGATACACATGTACGAGATGAGTGAACTTTAACTCCTGTGTGACATAGCATTCCTAGATAACAATATTGCTCCCGTAAATCACATTCTTCGAAGTTTAGTCCACTGATGAGATTTAGTCGAGTTGAAACAATTCGTCGCTGTTATGTTCCAAAAACCCTTTATTTTTGACTGCAGATACTGTGAGTAAAATATTTACAAAGCCATCCGTTTTTAATTATGCTGGTCCACATAAGTTACTTTTTTTATGTAGATATGCTTACGCAAAAATAATGAAGTCTGTCATACTTAATTTTGTTGTGAAAGTTATAATTAATCAAAAACAATCGGTGAAAGCAAAAACGAATACGTACTCATCGCCCAAACAGAGCAAAGAAGTATGTTAGTACATCTTAACATGTTTGTTCCCTGCGTCTAGACGATAGATAATTACAAGGCAAATTTTGAAGATAGATTTTGAGTTAAAATTTACAAAGTCTAATTTCTTACACTTTGTTTTCACTCCAGGCTAGATATGCCGTGCACGAAACACAAATTGAATGGGAATGTTCCTCTGTCTATATTTCTCCATTGTTGTAATATCGCATTATTCAACTTCTGAAGTTGGCAGTTCGTTTATTTATGTATACATTTCATGGCTTTCTTTGTGGTTCACGCTAAGATTTTATGTTACCTACTCCAGTCATTTAATGTATTCAGTAAGAAGTATGCGATTTAGATCACTAGAAACGAGAAACTGTCTTGTTGAAACTTAAAGTTCATTGGATAAGAAAGGTGTATAACAAAATGCTCGTAACAATGTGTTATTCTCAATCCATTTGTCAATAACATGTCAATAACGATTCCCAAGGTGTTTGACTTCATTCGTACTAAACTTAGTGTGGATATCGTAAAATAGGTATCATGTGCATGTTAATGACAATATCGACCTATTTATTTTACTCCGTGTTGTCTTCGATTGTTTGTGTAGACGAAAGACGTTCACAACCTATTGATAAACGCCATACTTCTGCATCCTTCGTAGGTTGTCAGCTGACAGCATCTTCCACATAGAACTTTGTGTAAATCTTTGTTCCATTGAATGCTCCTAATAAGATGGTGTTATGCTTGCTACGACTGATACGTATGCATCATTTAGCCGGCAATGTTATGGCAGACCAAGTGCAACAAATTTAATTATTTAGCAGCTTCTGCATCCACTATAGGAATACTTGCAGTCGCAGGGCCTCTATCAGTTCAGGACCCCTTGACAAATTATCCAAAGTAAAAACAGACGGTTCTTTTTATGCAGTCCAGATAGACAACCGTCATTGTGAATGTTTGGCCTTGAAATAAGAAATAACATTTTTGAGCAGTACATCCGTAACCTTCTTTGATCTGAGTAGACACCAACAAAATCTCTTCAATTCTCCCTCTCACACAAAATTAAAGGTTAGTATACATCTTTGTTCATTAAATGAAACCTACATCTTCTGTGATCTGTTTGAAGGCGTGAAAATGAAGTGCTTGACTCTGGCCTCGAGTACAGGTCACTAACAGGGTCACATTAGGAAGGATATGTTGTATATTGATCCCACAATTAATAACAACCATCGAATCGTTCGACAACGTAATAAGATCACAATGTTCTGCCCAACAAACTAAATGTCGGTGTTACTGAGTCGTCGTGAAATCACCAGCTGTTACAGTATGCGATTCCTTCTCGCTTCATTGCTAATATTGACTATAAAAATACTGCTTTCGAATTTTTCGTCTGTCGGTTTTGCATATTTTCATAAAATTTAAAGTTGTGTGTTTAGATTCCTTGAAATAATCTAAACTATGTGGGACTATTTGCTTTTCATTTATGTTAAGATGTAGGCGACAGTATAACTCAAAGAAATTGATAGGTTACGGTCATCCTTACATAGCTGGGGTTCGCCCAGAACTTCAATCAGGCTTGGCTTGACTTTTGGAACCAAGTTTTCTTATGAACTATTCTGCATTCTGTATTGTCGGCTACGAATGAGTGTAGACTTAATTGTTTTTCTATATGTTTTTCGAATATATATTCATCTACAGTGCTCGATTCTTGAAATGCTGGGTTCTGCTGATTTGTCAACTCATCGAACAGTTTAGTTTTTCACGCACTGTTAGTAGTAGAGAAAATGAGATGAGGTTTGTTGTTTCTGCTGGTTAACTTGTTCTACCATCTCATTTCTGATTCAATGTTAATTGGATGATGGTGGATTGGGTATGATGCGGATAAGTGCCTAGATTTTTGTGTTCGTTTTAGGTCGTTTTGAAGTCAGATTCGTTCTAACTTGACGATGGCTGACCTCGGAGAAAGGCAGCCAACAGAGGGGACTGATGTGGAAGCTAAGGATGGGGAGACGTGACAACCGAGAGAATTACTGAGGACCTGCTGCTAGGTCCGGTGAGCAGTAATGTATGCGCACTTTTAGCTTGAGTAACATCTGTGTCAATATACATTCTCTTTAACAAAGGAGTTAACCATTGGTAAATGCCTCGAGTTGATAGTTGATGTAACTGGTACTAACTCTTCCGTGACCATGGAGATTGGGTGAGGATTTGGTTGTCGAACTTTAGATATCATGAACAATTAATGGAAACTTTTCCACTTAGGTGGGCATTTTCGCAATCATCTTTTAAATGGAAGACTTGAGCTCACTGTTAATAATGATTTGAACACTCCAGTAGCTAACATCCTTGACGGTACTGGAGGTGCCGACCTAGTCTCCAGATTTTTCAAACAGGATTGCTCACTGCTCTATCATTGGTTTCACAGTGAGCAAGACTGAATCAGTTGTATCTAACAGAATGACTGCGAGTACTATCTAGAAGCGACCCAGCAGTGTCGGTATTACTTACAGCTGATTGTATTTAGGTCATCAGACCAGATAATTCTACTGTGCCGAATGTACAGTTTGTGGTGAGGTGGTCAACCCACTCAGCGTATTAGAGTATAGAACAGACAGTAAATTCCAGTGTTGACAGAGATAAGCACTACTGAAGAGCTCCAACAACAAAAACAGAGTTAAACTGCTGTTTTCGAAGGGAATAGGCCCAGCTATCTATCCGAACGTGGAAGTAGTTAGAGATCGCTGATGATGCTGACATCATGGTGCTAAAAGTGGAAGACGAGTTTGAGTATCGCCATTTCTGTGACCCTATCAAACTGCATGAACGGCTGCTATAAAAACCACATTTATGTATCGCAAATGAAACAGTCATTATCTCCTGTGAACGTGGTTGCCCAACGGTTGGTACATAAGTTTTAGAATCGTTAAATGATCGAATAGTTCAAAATGTTGAAGAAGCACTTCACAGTCAAAGCATTGTGAGATCTTCATAAACATTAAACGGAAAAGCTAAAGAGGAGGATTATTTCAGTTCACCCGGGCGTTAAAGTTTCCGTTACTATTGGCTGGCAAGCGTTGTTATGGCATCCTTTTTTTAATCGTACTAGTAAATGAGGTTGCCTGGTTACGCCATCTCCATGCATTCTATTAAGTCAACGATAGATTATTATCTCAAGTGATTTGACAACTGACTTTCCGACTAGTCGGACTCATATACTTTAAGTAATTGACTCTGTTGTTAGCTCTTTGTAAGTTGTGCAATCGACTTTGCCTTATTGCACTGTCAGATATTAGTGTTCACAGCTGTAATTAGAGTGATACAATAAGTGCTTACACATTATGTTGATTTTCTGATGAAAATAATAATGTGCCAGCTCTTAACTCTTTTACTCGGCTCCTGCTGCAATGAAAAAGTCTGTGATTGCTAACAAGTAGTAACTTAGATTACAGGAACAAGTTTTGTTTCAACCCCATATTCCCTATGGCTGATTAGAAATGCGGTACAACGGATTGGATGGCAGTTTCTGATACTAAATGTCATTCAGAAAATATTGTAATTATGACAGACTTGCGAAATCGTGTAGTTCTGTGTTTATTTACAGTGTGAAATATCTTTTGATATTCTACCTAACAATGAATGTGTGGTAGTGCTTTAGAACTAAGTTGTTTTGTCTAGGGTTAATGCACGAATGCCTTCGTTAGACCTTGAATGCGACGGCATTGTACCATCACAGTAATAGTTAATTTGATAACTTTCATGTAATGATTTTTGTACACATGCTGCTGATGAAGATAGCTTTTTCACAACAGTAGTCGACAAGCGCGTTTGTACCAGGTTTTAGATCCCCTTTGTGTATTATTGTCTCCACATTGAAATAATAGTTTTCGTCCGGAGTGTGCTTATACTTTAAGTTTAGCCGATAGGATCAGCACGCCAAATCACTATATAAGACATCTGTGTACCACTTAGAAGTAAAACGATATTGTTTTATTCAAGGTATAATCAGTCGCAATGATTCTGTTGCCATTTGGCGTTGGTTAAAAATGGACAATAATAAACTTAAGTTCCTTGTTGCCTTTCTACAACCGGTTACTTCAGTCCTATCGGCCATTGTATTTTTTGCAACAAACGTTCCTGCGTCTGATACTAGAAGATCCATCAGAGTAATCCACAGAAGTGACTTTTATGGTACGACCAAGATAAATAGAACTACTTGAAAGCACATGAATCAAACGGAAACTGATGGTGAAGTTTGATAAACAGCTGCACTGGTGACTGACTAGAATCACATAGTAGGTGATACAATAACCGCCTGCTATTGTGTGTGTGCGTATGACACTAGTAGCTCACTGAACAATGAAGACAACACTTCAATGTCAAGCTGTCCACCGGACATAATTCTTGGACATTTCCCGTTGATAATTCAGAATGATTTGTATTGTAGTTTTTATTTATATCACCACATTTACTGTTATCCCAACTGCTGACAGACACGTTAATGATAGCCAACACATAGTGTGGTCACTGTCCTGTCCAGAAGTTAGTTGACATCATAAACTGTTGCATATTACTGCATAGGTGACACAATTGACACACAAATACAGAACGTCATTCTAACCTATCTATTTGTGTGCTGTTGTTACATACACTTTAAATAATATATGACTACCTACTTTTGGGGGTATTGTGTGCATTTGATTTGAACACTTCACATTTACCACTGAAGACAGAAATGATTCACGATTTTATTGTATACTGCTCACTGATGAGATATGATACATTTCAACTTCTATGTTACCCTGTTCAGAATGAATCCATTCTGACGTCTCTTTAACAACTTCTTGCCCAGGTCATTTGTCTTAATATAGTCTGTCATGTCCATCGACATTCCAAAATAATCAAGACAGTATAAATATAACTATGGTTCGAGTGGAATTTTTGTTAGATGTGCTATTTTACTTATTCATGTGTGTACAAAATGTCGATTTACATAAATGCTAGGTATATGTAACGTAATCAACAAGTGAGATCAAACGAGAACCAGTTATAGCATTAGAGTTATGTCAGAAGTATAAAACAATTTTGTTGGTAGCTCATATACTGTTACAACTAAATCAACATAAGTAGTATACAGCAAAGAGGCGTAGTAACAGTCGAGAAAACTCAGACTTGCAACGCATCTTGAGAATGATCAAGACTGAGGGTCAGGTTTTTCTGAGGCATAACATGAACCAGATGAACGGAACAGAACTTGGTAGTACCTACGGACTAGTTTGTTCATACATCATAGGCAGTTGATCTCATTACCGCATCTACCTTTATATTTTCTACATAATTTTGCCTAATTCACAAGTTGTGTCAGTCTGTACGCTAATATTTTTCATAATCAATCAGCTAAAATGATTTTCGAATTCTGAAAATGCTACTTGTCCCAGCTGCCGATGTACCTTCATCTTAGTTGTTGCCATGCCTACTAGTCATAAGCGTCCGTGTAGGAGGCGCGCTGTTTCCACGTATGTGCGCAGCGCCTAGTGGGTTCGTTTGCTGATTCTTTCGTGGCGGTGAGAGCATCGCAATACACACGTGTAACTCTGTTTGAACGACAGGGGTCCGTTTTCGGCCTTTTTAGAAAGGGTCCGCATGCCTTCACGATTATTTGGTTGTTGCACCGACAGTACAAGAAGTAACCCCTCACCTTAAAAAAATAAATTCTTCTAAGCTGTTTTAAAGATTTTGTAAATGTGCCACTAGGATATACCATAAGTTATATGTTAAACCAATATTTAAGTCGAAAAGTACTGTTTTAAGCGATGTTTTTTATTGCTTTGTTCGGTTCAGTGTTTCTAAAACGATTTTCGTTATCCGTTCAATAACCAAATGTGAGCACCATATCACAGACATCCATGTCTTAATCCGGTTAACCTAATTGAGGTGTGTTTATAAAGTCACGCATGTCCAGTGTCCTAGCCTCCTGGGTTTGTGTCTGTAACGGATGTCTTTTCGTGTGTTGGTGCATCCGATAGACCACAAGTGGGAAAGTCGACCAATAAATTTTGGAGTCACTACTCATTGTATTCCACGGATTTCGGTACCAGTCCAAATACTCAGTTGATCACCAGATTGAACCTGGTGTCAAATCAGCGAAGATCAGCACAGCTACCCGATCTCCTCAAAATTCTCGTCCAGCAAACTACCAGGTTTAACAGTACCAGAAAGCAGTCTTTGATTAGGCAGAGGCTTTCGTGTGTAGGTTCACCGAGAGCATACGAAACAAAATCAGTAAACAGTACGCCTGTTCGTACGCACAACATGCGTGCCATCTCAGAGACAGTGCACGTACATGTCCAGTTTCGGTGACCGGTAAGTTCACTTTGAAACAAACAGTGTACTAGCAGCTATTGTATTAACATTCGTGATTCTAACGACCTGTTTACACTGAGAATGCTTTAGGCGGTAAAGTTAGTTACATTCATTTATCATCGAAATCTTTATAACAAAAGAATAATAATGAGAGAATTTGTAAATGCTTATGTAATGAATTCAACGTGCAACAAGCGGTTGCGTAAATCTTACCAAAAATTGGTCACGGTGAATGTAATAATCCTATAATGAAATGTCACAGTGCAAATAACGGAAGAGTTAACAGGATGACAGCCACAAGTTCAGCAACGTCTCAGATGGAACGTTTACCATGTTTCGGAAGAGATCTCAAGCAGTAATGCAGTTGCACAACACTTCGTTTATTTTAGTATGAACATAACTGAAAATCTCCTGTAAGACGAATGAACAGCTAACTGGGACACGTTTTCCCGGTTGTAATAGTCTCTTATTTTCGGTCACCCAACTATAATGATACGTACGAATTTTTGCCTTAGTTACCGAAATATTATAATTCGTTTAGAATGTACCAAATGTTCTGTTCTATTCATTACCTAAGCCATCTAGTCATACGATAGTTTATCTAGTATTATGATGTTTTCAAGTTTGAAACGTAAACACATAACTCTGTCAACCATTATTGATTCCGCATCACCTTCAACATTTATTTTGCTGGACTTGAGAAATTCGGTGTGTGTGCAGCATTTCACAAGTATAACAGATTTACATGTATCAACAGCTTTTTGTTTACTCGCAATTGTCTAGGGCTCTTGTGTCTTTCACGAAAACTGCGTGTTCATGTGAATTTCTACAAGAACACCTACTTTATATTTTTTATTGTAGGTCACTGGCTGTTCTTCGGTTCAATGCTTGTAGTGCTGTCGAGATATTATACAGGATGATTTCCTTGATTCTGATGTAGTCAACGCTAAACAGATGAAAGCTTTTCATGTGAAAAAACGAAACAACATAGATTTCAGCAAAAAGCAGACCATTTTCCATATTCCAGCGCAACACGTTTCCGAGAATAACCTGTTATAAAGCCCTCCAGTTTGGTACATTCTTCGTTCCGCATAAATTTCATGTTCATCTAAAAGACTGAACTCTGTGTATTTTATTGACTCACTGGAATGACGCCTACAACAACGACATGTTGTTGATGGTTGACGCTTCAGTCGAGTTTCGACGGCAATATTTTTTAGGCTACAAACCTGACCATGTATGGTTCGAATGTATCACGTGGGAAGATGAAACGCTAATACGACGTGTGCTTGTAATATTGTTCAGGTACAATTAAAATCGTGTAATATGCTACTTCAAGTTTAACAATCATATGTGATCCAAGTATTCGAATTCAAGTAGACATTCCAACCAACATCTTTCGAAAAAGGCTCTGGATGAATCGGTAATCTAGAGTACCACCTAGCACGTTTATACAAATAAGAAATTTCGATCTTTCTCTTAAGTTCTAGTAAAGGGCTTACCGACTAAGGTTAGTTAACAGACAGTAACTGAATCTCCTCTCGAGGCGATCGGGCAACCTGGTCAGTACTCACAAGCGGAAGTGTTTGAACATTCATACATGACACTTCGGTCGTGTCCAAAGTGAGTGCAATGCACAGTGCCCTCATGAGAGCGTGGCTGCCTTCTAATCCCGGCCATGACAAGCATATACTTTAGTGACGCGAATTAACAGAAGTGAAACTTGGGTATACTGGTTCTTTCTAAAGAAACATCGGCTTGAAAGTCTATGGGAATGCAAAGGCTGAGATCAAATGAGACTGATTATCAACCTAGGTGTAACCGAACCCAGATTAATCATCAAGAATATACTGTTATTCATATGAGGTTTTCATCGAATCCTGACGACAGATAGTGCATGTGACGTAGTTTATCCCACTAGCTAAATAATCTGAACTCATTCTCTACGGGTATTTGAACTGACGTCGGTGCAGTTTAAAACTCTGCGAATTTCAACAGTTCGCTTATGGTGCCTTTGAACGAAAGTTCATCTTTCATGTTGCCGCTGACGGAAAACGATTCCTTGAAAATGTATAATTTTAAGAATTTTTGATTTACGTCGCTCAGTCAAACCAATCCCTCTCAGTTGTATATTTTCCAGTTCATTAAAACAAGTCGTCTCTTATCATTTATAAGATATAGTTCAAACTCCTTATTGAAAGCATTTCTCTACGTTTGTAAAAAATAGAATTCTACTCTTTAAAAAGCTGAGCTGATATATCGAGGTTCAGTTTGAGCGAACGGCACACGATCAGTTACAAACTTTAATTTCTACTGTGTGATTATTCAGAAAGTGGTTTCATCTTTGTTGAACTTTCAGATAATATTTTTCGTTCATACTCAACACAAACAAAAGATTTGTGATGATCAATTTTGTAAAATTGAGAGCGCAGTTTGGACTCCGGCTAATCCAGTTTGGCGATGTTTAACACCAACTCATTGATGTGAAGTGTACAGGTATCAGACTACACAAGTCGTATTAAGCCAAGTAACCAGTGAGAAGCTTTGATGTTCTCAAATGGGTTTATTGTGATACTAAGTAGATTATTTCACTCAAACATAATATAACTGAATGTCAAATAACGTGTAGTTGTACATCCCATTCAATAAATGGAGGGACCATAATACGATATTACTGAATGATAGGGAAAAAGTGTTCAACTGGACCAGGTAGAATTTTAAGTTGTAAAGCGCATGAAAAACTAACTCGAGAAAAGCAAAACAACTCTGCTCTGACCTGAAGAAGCTTCCGTTAGGAGTGAAGAGTTACCGATAAAACAAACTAACTTTTAGTCGCTAGCTATTCTGAAAGTACGGATGCTTCGTCAGTGTCAAATGTATTTCGAATAACATTTCTGCATGTTAACTAGTTGTACGATATGAACAAGGCTGTCGACTACCTGAGCTCAACAAACCAAAACTGGGTTTTTCTGGGATTATCTGCTCTAATTAGGTGCATCGTTCCCATGTTGATTTTTCGGGAACTTTTTTCCATTATTCCGTACACTGCTCGAACTACGTAAAGTAATTTTTATTTTTGAGTTGACTCCGAGTGGAAATTCCATAAATGCTACCGTTATTCAAACTGTTCATCATCCGTTCGTTTTAGATAATCGAACACATAACTCAGAATTTAATTGTTCCTGAACTTCTGAGAGGTGCCAGAGGAAAGCAATAAATCCCATCTTCTAGCACAACCATGTTTCACTTACCCGGCACTTAGCCCGAGTTCCACAAGGATTCCCGTCCATTTAGTCATAAATTAACTATGAAGTCGAAGAAATTGATCCGATTTTTAATATTAACTGCGAAATTATTTCTCATTACTCCAAGAGTTGAGTTCAGTAGTCAATTGATTCATCTATTACTAAACATAAGTGAACGTGTTGACAGCAGAATATTCACTTCCTCGGTTGTACAAAACTGCGCTTGAGTTGGTTTGATGAGATTATAGGGTCGGGATTATTTCGAGGTGAGGATGGGGGTGTACAGTACAGATAGGCGCGAAGATATTTTGCAACCACTTCCCAGTATAAAATCGATATTGCAAACGGCTGTTTTTTAATACTTTTCACGTCTGGAGGCACATATAATGTACGCGAATTTTATATGGAAACTACAAAATGTTACAGAAGTCTGTTAATGTCTTATAGGACAGGTCAGACCACAGTCTACTCTCGAGGATGGCGCCATTCTTGCATGAGGTGGATTCGACACACGCATCATCCGAAACCAACACTTCCGAGGGGTTTACGCTCGGCCGGGTTTCAAGTGGTTTTAGGACAGACTGACAAGGGAGGTGAAAAACTTCTGGGCACGTAGACACTAGTAATCTAGATATTATTCACAGTTATGGATATAGGAAGAGACAAACTCGGTCATACGTGATTGCATAGTTTTGCTATATTTAGAAACAGGAGTTAAAGGGAAACTCAGACAGATTTTTGAAAACACGATCAACAGAAAAGTTTGTCCGATTTAACAATGTATTAATTCCCGAAGGAAGTGAATTAATAACATGAAGAGTGAAAAATCACATATTTTCAAATTTGTTTGCAAGCTGAAAGACTTGTAGTTTTACCTGCTTTACGACTGATAGTAAAAACAGTAACTGGCGAGATCACACAGAAAAACGAAATGAAAATGACACTGTAGTGTAGCCTTTTGGGAAATCAGAGTAGGACGGAAAGTAAGCATCAGATAGCTGGCTCAGACGAAATATAGAAATTAGTGTTTTTCATCGTCAGTCACTGTGTATATACACGTGTATCAGCTGAACAGCCAGACACCACGAGTGAGTACAGCAGTCCGTTTTGTTGTTTGTGTCTCGGTATAGATGGGATATGTAGCCTTTGATAAATGCTGTTTGCTGGGCTAAGTAGTGCTTCGCTAGACCTGACACAATTCCACTAAGCTCGACATGCTTACTGTTAAAAGTCGAAAGTATGTTCTAAATTAGAATGTATGATATATATTGAAAGGGGTTAGAGTTCATGTGCACCAGCGCACAGACATGGAATTTCCTTAGGCGAAAGGTGTTGTATTTGACTGAGTTCAAATCCTGGCACAAGGGCTTGAGTTTAAAATTACTGGATCCAACCAGTTTCATTTGATCGATGGAAGGTGAACGAAGGAGACAGGCTGGACGCATTTTCCTGAGGATCGCGGTAAGTACTGATGTCCTGTTTTTTGGTGAGTGAAAATCTGATGACCTTTTAAAATAACCGCTAGCTCAGCGGTTAACAAAATGCGACACAAATGATTGAAAACCTTGAACAATATTTTTTTGCACCAGAAGAGTTCAAGGTCGAGACGTGTGAAGTAACCTATCGTAGCGTTGTTGTCTGCCATCAACCACAAACATAAAGAACACCTTTGCAATTCCTATACTGGAAAATAAAACGAGAAAGTCCTCTGTAATTAAAGAGGTTCAAGGGATTAGGGTCTTTGAAGTTAGATTTTTGGGAGACTGACTGCAGGTCGATAACTACTTTGCTAATTGTACAGTGAGCACACCCAATCAATGCATGACCCGTTCTGCATTCAACTGGAAGAAGTAAATTTATCCTTTGTTGAACCTACCGTGATATACTGAATATAGTTCATCCAGAACAACCGTGAATTTATAAATTCACAGGTTTTACAGGAAAGAGAGATAATAACTTATGCTTTCCTGCAATTATTTTGGTCAGTTAAAAACTGCGTTGGACAATTTTTAAGTATGAATGAAAGTGAGTAGAAGTCGTTGACAGAAAACTTCAATGAAGCTGCTAGCATGCCGTCCTAGCAGTGTAACACAACGAAACAACATTCACTGAGATATACGGAGTTAATCACTTGTGAGATTGAGTTAGTATAATGGTTAGGAAACTCGTAATGCCCTTTGTCTGCCGCGTATGTGTCAGTCAAGCAATATTTTTAAAATTTCAACCGACTGAGCCGTGACCAGAGACGGTCATTGCGTTTCAGTGCACAGATATCATAACCGTGAAGCATTTTTGTCTCCAGAATGACGTCTGTTCCAGCACTCATTTATTACTCGTGCCTTCTTAAACTTTCATATTTAATTTATGGAGGGGAGGCAGATGTGCCAATGGATGACAAGATGTGTGCGGTATTTTGTAGGCAAATATTTGGTCTCCCTTGATTGGGGATTGATCTAATTCTTCCAGTCTTACCGAGTATGGGATTTTCATTGGCTCCAACATTCTTTTCTTACCTCAACCACGAAAATTATCGGTGAATGATAAATTTTTCTACAATGAGAACGATAGGTCCGTATTTCTGTTTCCAGGTGTGATCGGATTATTGAGGCAACCATATTTGGAAACATTTCATGGTGGAACTTTGTACAGATTCTCCCTAAGAGGGTGAGGACTATTTGTGTTTTTTTAATCATGCCTGTACAATTCTTTGACAGACACAAACAGTCCGTCCTTCTGGTTTCTAGGTCTCGTTTGCATGCTGACACAAGTAGCTAGTCAGTTCAAAAACTAAAAGAATGATCAACAAGGGTATAAAGATAGATTCATGCTGAACACTGCTGTTGGCGGGGAATCACTGTGGCGACTGTCCGTCCGCCTTGATGTTGAACCACAAGCAACGTGAATAAGCCAGCATCGAGGCTGTGACTAGTGCGATGTCGTAGCAAAATGAAATAATCAACTCTGTCAAAAGCTTGAGAAAATTCAAGACAAATCACGTCAGTGACCAGTCCCGCGTAGGCAGCCTTCGTCCAAACATCATGAGCAACCAACAGGTTCGTGGGTATCTTTTAGAAAAGCTGTGTTTCGTCCCAGTGATGAGTCGGAGGTCTTCAATCTCGTCTTATAAAGAGTCATCTAATAATTTCTTCACTACCTCAGAGACCACCAAAAGTAGCACTTTTAATCTATTGTTTGTTCAACCATCTCATTATCTATCTTTGAATAAGAATGTGAACTGATCCCATGTTTTTCGTAGATGACCATTTGATAAAGAACGATTGAAAAATGTTCCTAGTTCGGTAGCACACCTTTCCAGAACGATAGGAGATATTCCGGCTGGATAAGGTAATTTGAAACTTGGTTGGTTATGTACATTGATTCTGAATTGTAACACTGAAATTTAGAGGTAAATCAACTAAACTCTCCTCTGTGTGTTCAATTGTCCCTCTTTATATTCATCTGTGTACACTCACGTACTATTTACGCACTGCTGAACTCCTCTACATCCAGAGATTTGAAGATGCTAACTGATGACCTTACACTTCGTATGTGTTGCGACTTTGCTACAGAAAACTTTCGGTTCATCCTCAGCTTTCAGTTGACATTGTATTAAATGGGAAACCGATCCTCTCTGATCACAGCCGTGGTTTTATCGAGCCAGGTGACATAATTAACAAATGCATGTTCACTTTCAATATAATCAAACGTTAGTTTCTATTCCTTGGTTATCTCTGCCCTTCAGTAAGTCCGGAATACCCTGGCAGAATGCCACTATTGACGGCATTGGAGATTTACTCAACAATTAATTGTCAGTGATAAACGAAGTAGTTGAATAAACCTGGCATTCTCTCCGCCATTGTGAAACTCGCTTTGTGGTGGACATTCAAACCCCCGCATTTTACAGAACATATTGTCTAATTCCGTATAGATAGATGAATGCAATTATTCGGTGATCATTACGATCGGGTGAAGCTGTAACTTTGTAGATTGCCTACCATGTCAATGGCGGTTGACCCACTCGCCACCTGATATAATCGTGAAAATGCTGAAATGGACCAGCTTCGGAAACTGCCATGAGAAATTCCTCAACGGCAATTCAGGTCCTGCTGATCAAAGTATCTTTACATTAAAGTTTGAATTTAACCGAAAGATGTTATTCCACGAACAGTATTGTACGAGATTGAGCTGGGTCTACTTCGCGCAAAACGGCTATTTGTCACACACACCAATCAACCAAGTAGAGTTTTGAGTGACGTTAGCTACTTTCCAGACTGATTCCGACAGATCCGGTTATCTGTTATCACAAACACACACGAATACACAAATGAAGAGGCACATTGCATTCTTTTACCAGTTTTCCTAGCGTACCAAAGCGAGGTAATTCACCGTCACGCAATTCATTCTTACAACACTTCTCTGTGATGTTTATGATAAATGAATATCTCCTGAAATACAGAAATATCGAAACCCAAGACGATGATGCACTTCTCAGTCGATAAGGCTATGTTGAATATTTTATCATCCTAATTTGAACACACTGCAGTTGTTGTAACGATCTCATACGTTGATCTGCGTATGCTATTGGTAGCTAGGCCATGTAGAATAGTAACGTGGTAGACGATTTCGCGAGAAAAACTCCTAACAGATCTATGAGCACTAGTCTGCAAAGGTCATCTAAGCAAGTGATGAAAAGAAGCAAACACACGTGAGTGAAAATGCAGTTACCTCTGAGTGTCAATCAATTTTTCTGTCTCAAAATATTCTAGCTAGACAACTGATACTAACAGGACCATAAAGATCTATTTTATCTACGATTGTGTATGTGTAAGTGAGGTGTGTATCAGCAAATCAGTGAAAACCACACTGTCCGTTTTTTGTCTAAAGGTGTATATATAGAGCAGGATGGCAAGAAAATGCCGCAATCGCTTTAATCATTAGTAGATTCGCATTGTGGAAGCGTCGCCAGGAGGTCTATTTGAAAGGGAAAAGTCCTGTTGAACGTTACGTTTGTTTGCAATAAAGTGATCTACTAGTTAGACCTTTATAAACATTCTGGCCGAAATGAATAGGGACTGGAATCAAATCTCATAGTCTGTATATCACACAGTATGTTTGGTAAAAGAAACTTTCTGACGACGAACAATATAGTCTATCTTGGAGTGTCAGACAGCCACAGCATTATCATCCACGCAAAGTAAAGGAACGTAGAGTCAGTTGGAATTCATTGAAAGGAACTGTTGACGTTCGGTGAGGAACATTGGTACAAACCACGGAAGTGATGGTTCTACTCCGTTCTCAGGTATTTCCGGACAGTTATACACCCCGAGCACAAAAGTAGCACGCGTAAGTTGCCTATTTCCTAAAGGACCATTCTACTTATTGTTTCAACGTTCATTGTTTAAGGCTAAGTATTTTCGGGACGCAGAACGTCAATTCGTTATGCAGTTGAGCAGGAGCCCATCAAATTAACCTGTGCTTGTGTCATGAGGTGAACTGTTCAGATTAGTTGGCTCAAGAATTGGACTGAGTTAACACTTCAGTGATGAGTGGTAAACTAGGATTAAATAACATTGAATTATTACTGAGAGGAGAATCAAGGTATTAATAAACCAAAAACATAACAGGCTATCAACCCATCTCATGACTACAGCTATTATGTTATTTTACATACAAAACGTGGAAGGTAAAATGACCCGGAAAAGAAACGGCCAACTCTCTGGAGTATTTATTACATTAATTCTCTAAGGTGAACTTTATACTCCTGTATCACCAATAACATATACTCTGACCTAAGTAATGGCTATGTATGAGCAAAAACCAAGTGATGTTATCTGTATGCTGATAACAGCGTCTAATTTACTTGATTGAAGCATCGTGAATGCAATCATGGCATCACCGTAGCAAGTTAAAATGTGAAAGCCTCAGCTGACAAATGAATTGGCTCCCTGTCCTTTTTAACAAACACAGTGTGTCTACAAATGAACGGTTACTGATACACTACTTTGATTTGAACCCCGATCATTAGGGAGGTGAGAAAACAGTTCTGGAACCGGATTTCTGCAGTATAATAGTAAATGGTCACGTTTGACCTGCAATACAGTCGTAGTTGTAACAACACATGGTGTAGCGACGTTGTATTTTGCAACTACTGTTAGTTTGATAGTAGCAATTCGTATATTCGAATTTATTGTCCATAGGTTATTTTTGGCTGAGGACAGGAAGCAAATGTCACTATATATTTTAAGCACTGACAATTTATCGCTACGTTTGACTGCTATTTGCCACCATTGTAGTGCTGTTTTCTAACACCTTATGGCATGAATATAAGACTATTGTTTTGGCTCCACCACAATGATAAACTGTACATTGCTCACGAAGTCTGGATTACAACGACACTGACAACTAATCAGTTGTAAGATATTCGCACCAAATTTAGTATGAATGAAGTCAAACTGTTTCGGCGTAGTGTTTAACATGTTATTGATAAATGGATTGAGAATAGCACAACATTACGAACATGTTGTGATACTCTACGTTTCAACTACCTCGGGTGGCCTTCCTCAGGATTAACACCATAGGTGCTGATATCATCCTTGAAAGTACAGGTAACAAAATATAGTCTTACCTGATCGATCAACAATGCGTTAAGAATGAGCGATGAGCATATTTAGGACAGACAGTAAATCAAGTGTAGTTTTCCTGTCTCAGTGTGAATTGGCACAACAGTGCATAAATTCGCATACATGAGAGTTTCGGACAGGTGGATTTGAGCATACGGTAGATCCCTAAACTACAAAAAAATTTGGGTATAGGGTCCGTAGTCTCCTAAAACAGTTTTTTGTAACCGATAGTTATTGTAAAAGAGGACGATTACTGACTTCGGATATGCAAAAGGTGTACATTCTCTACCAACCGACTTTTAACACAAGAAGTTCTTCGAATGTGAAAGCTCGTTTGAGTTGGGTCTTTCATAAAATATCATTCAACGAAGCTCCCATGTTAACTACGTTTAAACTACCGAGAGATCACATCAGCCACTTTCCCCTAAGCATAGATATATGCTTCATCGTTTAAACCTGATTGAGTCTCCTGTTTATTAGACACTAATGTAGTTATTAATGGAAAGAATGAGTCTAGATTATTCCTATGTAAGGTTTTTCTATTGAAAAAAAAACTTTTAAACGTATTAGTGGGTATATTCATGGTTAAGATGTTAACGATACAAAGTTTTTGCGCGTTGCATGCAAAGTCGGATGCGCACAATACTTTCAAACGTTTTTTTATGATCGACTACCTTCTAACACATACAAGTTAAAGACTATTCACATTCGTCATCACGTTTCTAGGACCTGTCGCGTCAACGGCGTTACCATTAATGTGATGACAATCTTTTCGATTTATTGTTCATCTAAATTCCGATATAACAGACTAAATAACAGACATTAAATGAACAGACCAATCCAACGTCGTTTTAAGATGCATCAGGATTTTAAGACAAGCTTCAGTGTTACATTCTTTGTCGCCCCCCAAGTTCCTTGTTCTGTACTGCACAAACCAGCTTACAATTTGCGACTTTACATGTCAGTGAGATCACCCAATGACAGTCTGATTTTTCATATATTGGTGTAAACATATCGATTCGGGTTCTTGTTTCATGAATAACAACTGTTTATCATAACCACTTCGAGGCTGTCCTGATTACTTTCGCTTGAGGTTTCAAACCTGATACAAGTTCGAGATCTATTAGAAGTCCCTGATTCGAGGGGTTGCACTTAGTCACTACCAGTCAGCAGTGCGCTCTAGGTACCACAGTTACATCGAACCTCTGTCCTGATTGTAAAATAATGTTGCTAGTAATAATAGTCAGAAGTAGGCCAGCGCAGCTCAATATTGTTCTCAGGAGATTTCCAGTAGACGTCTTCTCGTCCATCTATAACATCTTGTTAAGATCGCTACTGGAAATCAATAGTCAGACATGTGCCCCTTACTAGGGAACAGGCGTAACCGCTCTGGAGACTGTCAAGAGGGAAACCCCTGAAAGAGCCGAAAGTCTAACTTATCTACGGTATGAGGACTGCCTCTGAAAGTCATAACTATTTCCTCTGGCCTAATGACGTTCGAGAAGTGATGGTATACTGACATACAACGTGCCATGGTCCCGGATCACGCTAACAAAAACTTGTATGCTATCGAGGAGCCTCAAGGAGCCAAATACAAGACTTTTATACCACCTAATAGCCTTCTATGTAGACGACACAATTTTGCCTTCTGAGTCAGTTTGAATGTTAACGATATCAGCCAATACGCTCAAGAAGCAATCAGACAACTGATCATCTCAGCACTTCACGTGACCGCAATCTAATTACCACACGGAGACCAAATCCGCTGTGAAACCAAATAACCTGTGTCACCGATTCCTGTCAGAATAGTTTGGGAGCAAAGGTATCATACTAGTATTATACCTCCTACTAGGCAACAACAAAAAACAGTGAACGACATCAAAATAAGGGAAGGTGAAGCAAATCTTTAATTCGATGTCAAGTGCTGTTCACATCAGTTGACCTTAAACTGGTCAATGAAGCACTGTACGTGCTACTGACCAGACGAATAACTGAAATCAGAGGGTATACATAGCCATTTGGACCCATGTTTATATATATGCATCAGATTCAATGGTCAAGCCCACGAACAACTGGAACTATTTCCAGTGAAGTCTACCATATCTACTTTCATCACCGAGGCTGTCATAGAAAAACTGGAGAACATCGCCCTGTCTAAGATTAATCGGAAAGTGTAAATACGACATACGGATGAGACGACTGTAATAGTCGGGCGTTCCGAAATAGAGAATATACATAATCTACTCCACAAACTCGTCAACTATGCCAAACCCACCATGGAGATAGAAAACGACATGTTGCCTTTTATGGATGCTTTAGTTACACGGAAGACCAATGAGACGCTGGAAACTCTAGTTTGCTGAAGATAGACAGATACCAGCCTACTATTTTAGCTTTCACAACAACCGCGTAAACTACCACAAAAATAACACGCATTTGAACAGAAACACATTGTACTGCGAAGAACTTGAAGTCAAAAAATAAGTACCAACACCAGGTACTTCTTTGCAACAGATATCCAATTGTGGTTAGACACAACCTACCGCAAAGGCAATTATTGAAACTTTTAGGAACCATCGGCAGACCGGATTGTTTCAAAGTGAACACCCATACTGATCGCCGGCCCCCCATTCAGGTATATCTTTCAGCTAGCCCGCTTTGAAAAGAAACACCAGACTCGAGCTTCGCTTTTATTAGAGCTTATTAGTAATACATATCTTTACCCGGATCGGAGTTCACACTGACCATCGTGTTTGTGAGACTACCGTGTTAATCACAACGCCAGTAACCTCACATTAGGTATGACCAAATGATCAAATCCAAACGTTCAACCACAGTCTTGTATGAATAGTGTTCGGCTTGCCCGATCATTTCAAAAGGAGAATGAACAGAATCGCTCTGTTCTATCTAATCAACAACCCGATGATCAGGATTTCTCAGTTAGGCTGAAGTTACTGTTTTCATATAATCAACTGAGCATGGTTTGAATCAGTAGCGGAAGTTCGGGGATTTAGGCTATTTTAAATTGATAGTTCCACCATGTATCAGCCTTTTAACAGAAATGAGTTAGAGATTCCTGTAACCACAAGACAACACGGTCGTACACAAACCAACCATAGAACCATCAAAACCAAACGAACAACTGAAATCGATCAACAGAAAAGATAATATAGGAAATCAAATGCTAGGATTGCAAAATCCATTTCGTTGGTCAAACGGAACAAGAGATATCCATGTGAATCCACGAGTACCAATCAGTCACTAGAAATCAAAACTGGAAACTAGTTCCATGTAGACGCTGCAAAATTTCGTGATCACGCAAATGCTAAACACGAAAGAGAACTTCTGGAAATCAGCTGCTCGTCAACGGCCTCGATGAACAAATGTTGGGTTAATCGAAATCTACGAACGATTGCGAGGACGGGCGAACACGCCCACGACCAATTAATAACGCGCAGCTGATCGAACATGGACATATCAGTTCAATTATCGACGGCTACTAGACAACCGATAGTATGACGGTTCAAAGGACGCTATGACCGACCTGATTGAAATCCCGAAAACAAGTGGTCAATCACATTTCGGATCAGAAGGTCAGCCACAATTATCTTTGAAGACGGACATTCATCAGCCTCCACCAACCACAACATTTAATTCTATGCGCTCAAATTCTAATGCACTGATCACGTCAACTCGTTTGGTGATGAAACGTTTGCAGGTTGAATACGCAACCCGGTGGACGACGTGGCGCCGAAGCCAGCGATTCGAATCACCAATTCTACTACTGTTTCGGTTAGTCACATAACAACTGGGAAACTTAGCAGCAGTCTCAGTGAATTCATGCCGTTAAAAAGATGTGTCTCATTGAACCCGTCTATCATCCGCGATTGAATCAACTGATGAAAATGCATTATTCAACCTAAGTCTATTGGTTACGTCAGTGGTCTAGTGGGAAATGGTGCGACAGAAGCTATTAGTCACTCAAAGTAAACTAAACTCAAATCTCTCGCACAATTCACGACCGTGTTTCTCGAAAAGGTATCGTGTAAAGCGCTATACTTCCAACGTGTTATAGGTTTGATGCGAGACTTGGGAGTATGCTACATCATTGGAGGAAAAGCAATTATGTTGACATGGAAAACAGAAACAGTATATCCTTAGACAAAATAAACTACGGACAGGTTTACAGCACTATAAAGATAAACACTTCGCAAGTCTAGTTAAAACCTAGACTGGAACTAAAACCAAAAGCTATTAATCCAATTGAATCACCTGTGCAGCATTGGCCTTATGCAGAACAGCCGTGATTGTGTCTTCAAATGGATTTCTGCAATTCCACTAACTGACTTAACTACAATGATGTCGCTGAAGCTCGAATTTTCCGAATGGCGCAAGTGACAACTTCGGAAAACATTTCAGTTCTACAGATAGTTTTGCCGATTTCGTTTTCCAGAGAACGTAATGTCTGGTTATGGCACATTTTGGTGTTTTGTGCCACATAAACCACATTCATTCCCTGCCGCACCATACTCTGCCAAATGACCAACAGGAAAGCTTCGATAATGTCCCAGGACGTTTTGTTTAAAGGACAGACAGAGGGAACAACAGACAATGTCATCAAAAGAGTCCAACTGACATACAACTCCAATAAGAATAGGTAAAACAGCCTGTTCTCCGCAAAAGCATTCATCAGACAAGTTTCTTTGATTAATCAAATCGAGACAATTAATCGAAACCACCTGCAACACTCAGATGAAGACACAGTTTAATCAGCATCTTGACGTCGAGAAGAGTGTACAAGATTTGCGACCTTATATCTGTTTACGCTCACGAAGACTGTCGTGCAAATTAGCGTGCTGATACCAGCTACAGGTGTCAATCACTCGACATCGTTGCGGTGTTTGGCGGTATACGCTACGCAGAGAAGAACTGCGGTCCAGCGGTATCGTTTGATGAAGCCTTAACAACGTCACAAGTTCTATGGAGAAAACGCTTGGACTGCAACGGAGCACAGGGTACCATCAGCGCCCGAAATTCAATAGGAAGCAGCGAAAACGATGTCCAAAGCAGGACAGAAGGCTAGCTCTATATCATTTCAAAGTGGACCGTTATCACCTGCACACCTTACATCTTAAAATATCACACGCAGTCTTCTGTGCAAACGTACGTAACATCACGTTTCAGTTGCTTCTAATAAAGCCCAGAGGCAGTAATACCCGAAACAAATTTTTCATGCAAATATTTGAATGGGAAAGTCGGAAACGGTTATTTGTATAATGTGTTTCTGACAAACATTTTGCTGTACATCAGCAGGTGTGTACTGTAGCCTATAGATTTATGAAAAAAAGTTCAACAGAATCTGCAAAGTAAAACGCAAAATCAACAACCACACATACATCAAGTCGCACCAGTTACCAATTTAGTGCACGGCGCACTAAATCAGTTTACCCAGATGCTAATTAACCAGACGTTATAAATAGGGTCCTTGAAAACAGAGACCGAATATTTATTTGACGGGGTACACAACCGATCTCGTATAGCGCCATAAACCAAACCGATACGGAAGTTAGTTAGAGAGGTTAGAGACGAGCGAATGAACCGGAAGTGTGTGTTATTCAGGTTCACACCACAGCATACATCATGCAGACATTCTTAATAAACCAGGTGTGACATGCAATTGAGTTTTGGAACTATTTTACAAATCACGCCACAAATAGGCCAGTAAAATCTCCAGGTGACTACAACAGGGCAAACTCGAAATGACGCAGAGGGCTGGTTCTGACTTGGTAACGGTTATCACTACTGCGAACCGAAGAAGTCCTCAACTCTTTGCGCAACGTATCAGAAAGTTTTTCTCCATATTTAACAGAAGTTGACATATCAATAAATTAGAAAACAATGCAGCGAACAAGCTAGTTTTCGGTTATTCATCAACAATTGTGCAATCAGGCCAGCGAACACACTTTACCTTTATTCCGAAAACCGTTACGGATACTTCAGTACCTCAATCCAGAAAGAAGGCCACACCATAACGAAGTGATTCCATTCATCGTTCAACCTGTTGACCCTAATTAAACCCGCCAAATGCCATTTACCTCCTGCGTTAAGTCGAAGGCGTGTTAACGTGAGCAAACCTAGACCTGAGCACACCACCCTCACTTTCAAGGCATAAATATTCTTGCTGTGTATGCCGCTTCCTAAGAACACGAATCAGTCAAAGACGTCAACATCACCATTAGCTATTGCTAAACTCACGCAAAAAGATCAGTATTTTGAAGAACTCAATTCGAAGATCACAAGTGTTACTCAAACAACCGACAGAGATCGAAGTACCCTATACATTACTAGCGTTATGCCTTCTCCACATTGGCATTACACTCAGAGTTGATCAGCAGACCCCCAGTAGGACAGCAGGCACCGAAGTTTTGTGGGTGTCTTAAACAATTATGCACGCGAAACAACTGCAACTCCATTTTGACATTGCTAGTAAAACAATCGACGAATATCACTAGAAAGTTGTAGGCTGAAATCCATTTGAACAGCTTCTGGATTATGTGTAACAGTTGTCGGGACAAAACTTTATACACACACCATCATGTGGCGCGTCGGCTTAAGTACACTTCCTCCTTTTGACGGTTATACAAGTGGGACCTCTATTCAGAAGATCAACTCAAGCTAGTCCTTTCTTACCAATGAGGCTAACGGAATATCACTGAGATCGAGGAACATGAGTTCCAACCCATAAAAGACGACGCAGTATCCACTGTTGGCTCGATGAAACGGTTTCATCCATTCTCTGAAACTCACTTAATGGAGTTTACCTAACATCCACTGAAAATATCGTAAGTACATTAAGTCTAGACGACTGAGTGTTAGAGCAAGTTACTGCGTTGTAATTCCATTGTAATACACAAAACTACATAGATTTCAAACCGCTTTGTCACCTATTTCATTGAATCTGCATGACCCGTTAGTTTTCACAATCAGGACGTGGTAGCATCCCTCGATCATTATGGACTCCTGGCAGTCCTGTAAGTATTCAGCTACTTCTAGTAGAATGTAAACACACCCCGCCTTTCCAAATCGGTCAGTTTCCTTCACCTGTCGTAATCGGAATCCGAAGTTGCTTGCTTTCTCCGAAGTTATGCCAATCAGTACTCGCCGTCCGGTCCTGTGTGTGCATAAACTGTTGACTCATGCAGTTTGTCTGCCCCGGAATTGATAACAGTCCCTGTTTTGTGTAAACCCAATCGTTGGTAGTTTCTATTGTTGTTGTTGTCCGCATGTGCTATATATTCCAATGTTTTACGTCCGTGAATGAAGAGAGTAAACGAAATGTTAACACCTCGCGACGTATCTTCTAACGTTACTGGTGAACTGGATCGAGGGAACGCAGTGTTCTAGTGTTTCTCTCCGGAACCGCTGGGTGTGGAAGAAATATAATGAGCGCCAGGACCCCATTAATGACTGGGGTCAAACTTATTCTTTTGTGGTTGTGGCAAGAGTCCAGGGCTCCTTTTTTAATATGGGGACTACTATCGAATGACCCCAAAACGAAGAGATGGTCTTCGTCTACACAGATTGAAACAACCGAATCAAGGCCTCTACTAACGCCTCTCACCTTCTTTGAAAAGTGCCAACATGAAATCATCAGGGCCAGCAGCACCATTACGTTTAACAGCTGAAAGGCAATTGCGAACCCCAATATCAGTGGATGGTTTTAAGTCTACCGGCCAGTGTTGCATCATATGTTTGTGACAGCGACACAGTAGAAGTAGGAGGCCAGCTAAATTGACCTTCAAACTGCTCTGCCCAACGCCCTAACCTTCTGGACTTATTACAGATGAGTGTCATCTGCGTCGTTGATAACTTCACTAACAGACGGTCGTCTGAGACTAGTAGCACGAATAAATCTAGATTTTACCAGTGTTCCCTGAAGCAAAAATTATCTCCATTCCCTTAACTTTCTCCATCAACCATGATTCACGATCAGTCTTTAGGCTAGGTGTCAGTTTCCTACGGATATCTCTCCTAGACAAGTTATATGAACTACCAGCGGGAATGTTCCGCCTGGCTTCTAACAACTTCAAGGATTTCTCTGAGTTCCAATGTTTGTTCGACACCCTAACCCTCGTGTCGCACGCCACAGTACCTAGTCAAAAAATTGCTTGCGAAATCTCTGTCTAGCCGCGATTAGGATCTTCGCAGTAAGAACTACCAAGGTGGCTTTCTAAACTGGTTAGGTAATTATACTTTACCGATGGTTAAGCCAGTCTCTCAAAAGTTAATCGTTGCTGTCGGTGGGGTGGCTGCCCAGCAAAAATCACGAAAACGTAATAATACATGATCTGGATCCAAGAAGAACGAGTCCTGAATCGAACCACATCACCTGAAAATAACAGCAATGTTGTCTATCTGAGATCAGGCCTGAATCGGAGAAGGGGGGTGCCAAGTATAACAACGACGTGCACGATGCATAAAACCAGTGCTGGCTAAAAGTAGGCTTCTGCCCACCGCACAGCTACAACAGTCGCCCGCCATTATCTGATCGATGTAACGATATTCCAAACGAGGCTCAGCCTCATCAAGACAGTCGACCTGGGCCTTCATACCTCTAGCTAGAATGACCACATCAGAACCATGTGTTGACCGAAGGAGAGTGGCCAGATCCGAATAGAAGGCGTCCTTGGCGCCGACTTCACTACAGTCGGTTGGAGCTTAAGCAGATACAATGAATACATTTCTGAAAGTACTCCGTCTGAAGCTGGCTTTAACAGAATCCGCCAAGCGGCAGCGCAGTCTACTGTTAACAGGAATCTATTCTACTAATGTGGATGCGGCCGTCGTGCTGAGGACTATATTTATTCCAGCTTGACCGGAAGCGGCAGCCGGAGGGTCACCCGAAGTATAGAACCAGTGTCAGGTAGACAACACCGGCGCGGTTAGTTCCATACGTTGAATACTGTTGTGGATTTTAGTCTATGAAACACAACAGACATAAACATTTAGCGAATCTAAAGTTCGTTTGAGAGCGACCTGTTGACCTGTCTGTTTTAGAGTGCGAACGTTGAAGGCACCTATATTGATTCGCATTCTAGGTCTAAGCAGGGAACGAGGGAGGCCTGAGACTGAGTGACAAGAGATGGGACTTGCCGGCACAGTGGTACAATGATTAGCTAAGTCTATTGTGGGACCTGCAGAGTAATCATCAGAAATGGGGATCGAGAGGGGTCTGAAATCTAAATTTGATAAGTCAGTTAGGGAGTGGTTAGCAGTAGCATGTTTTCGCCTATCCACTCAGCTGTATGCAGCAGATAGGGCGACCCGGTTTACACTGCGAGACGGCCGATGCAGTATGGAGTTACTAGTGTTGTAATTATTCTAGGTTGTATACGCGCTGAGATACTGCCAAGACACCCAGACCTAGACAACAGAACGGTTCTCAACCAAAGCCTTTGCTTCAAAAGCCTGTACCGCAAGGCAGCGGGTGAGTAGAAGTGTACCAGAACTGGTATATTTTCCGGAAAAAATATGTCAACCTTCTTCTAACCCCAGCTTGGAGGACCTGGAGACTGATCCCTACAGCCTGGTATGAGTGACTCCGTCGATGTGGTGGCCACACCGTCCAGTTTATCCCAACAGGTCATCGAAATGTGCAAATCGTCACACTGCGCCAAGGTCCAATCATGTTGTGACGGTCTAGGATAAACCTCTATCATTCAAGATCCATATTACAACGCGAAAATCCTACTCTCATACTTACACAAACAAAATAGCCCTCTACCGCAGAAACAACGCTCACTCGATCCTGCAGAGCTTTCGAATGAACTGGGTACTCCGGAGAGAGTACACTCCACATCCGACCAGAGAACTTATCGCCACAATTCTATCCTCTGTCATTTAAAGTTCTGTTTACTTGAAACAGTTGTCCTGAGTCTTTTGCACGTAGCCCGGGTTGATCAACACTGCTAATATCAGTCACTCGGTTTTACCAGAACAAACGGTAATTACAGCTTCGATACATCATACTCAGAACATCGGCGTTGAATTGCGGACACCATCTGACCCTAATCCCCATCAAAGTATGTGTAATTTTTATTTACGTAGTGACGTTACGTCATTTTGTACGTCGAACACAATTCACATATCTTGCGCGACAGAACATTGTTATTCATTGGACAAGCGGTAATGAACAAATGAAGATGTTAACACGAATTAGTCTGACACTACATCGGAGTGAATACAAAACGCGTAGAAAACGAGCTTGTTTGTTGAGAATAACGGCAAGAATAACCTACAAACAGGAAATGATATGCGGTGCATCCGCTTAGTATTCAGAAGGGCATACGAAAACGGTCACGAAATTTTTCGCATTAAAATATGTTTCATAATAGTGTCATTTACATTGCCGGTGCATAGATCGAGCTACTTCTTCCTTCGATAAAGCGTCCTCGGTTGTTCCATCAGTAATCTTCGAGCAGCGGCAGCTATACATACAGACGTTAGTTAGTGCAAATACTAGCACAGTACCAAACAATGTAGAGAACAAGAAACTAGCTAGAACACAAACAATTCTTCATGTGCCACCTGACGATCTCTCCGAGCGCGGATGCTTCCGGCCTAAACCAAAACCATCAATCGAATGCGAGCCCCAAAACAGCCGGATGATAAACCTTCTAAAATTCCTTTTGATACGTCTGTGTTCAGTTCTGCCGATTACTTGTCACGTGCATCGACGATGGGCGACGAAACTGGTGTGGTCTTGGTGCTCATGAAACAGGTCGAAATGAGCGATTCACCGTACCGCAAAAGAATTATTAAAGCAAACGCACGGTAAATTTACATACTACTGCAAAACGATGGGGTTTCTTAGTCTGTACTATCTACTGATGCTTGACTGGTCACAAAATGGTGAACAAAAGCAAAGGCCAACTAACAGCTGACCGATAATGTTGTTTGCTCAGACGACCTGTCAAATGAATGGTTCTATGAAACAACACTTGCGTTCTCCCTCTCACGTTAAACCACACCCAAGCGGCCATAGAAAATACCTGGTCATCCTCAGTTAACGTGCGGTTCAGAACCCATTTTTCAGCCATACAGGAACATTTTTCCGAATTCAACAAGTGCGTCGACCAGTCTGCATTCAGTGAACCAATATAAACAGAGTAGCATGCGCAAAAACCATGACCACTACAAACACCGCTCGAAGTGGGCCAACAAAGGCCGGTCTAATGCATCAAAACATTTTGAAGTAGACGTTCTCGATCTCCCATGGTCAATACAATGGGTCTCCAATGTCAGCAAATTTACGTAAAAAGCTGATGCTTCCAATTTCGAACCACGATCTAATTCTAGTCACAGGCGATGAATAACCACCAGGGTCCCATCTGCATAAGAACTTCCAGTAAAAAGTCGTAGCCCTGACAGGAAGGTTACCGCAACATGAAACTGAAACCCGTCAACAATAAAAAGGATACTGTCTTATAACAAATGAGCACGGTCCACCAAAATTCGTACTGGTTTCTCTTCGCTTTCGACTCAACCACTAAGTAAACAATAAAACAAATTATTCAACTTGCAAAGCAAACATTGCTGGCTGTCGTGTTATAAACAAGGTCACATGCGAGATGGGGGCAGCAGTGGCAATCGAAGATCCACCTTATGATTGTGGGATTGGTAATCGGCAGTCGAAATGACTGACTTATGACCAAAAAACCTAATGGTGCCCATCTAGCGTTTCCTTTTAACACTCAGAACGAGGGACACCTGCTCTGTGAGAACGTCTGAAACTAGCTTATACCGAAATAATTACCCGTTCTACACGAAAAACAAGACGCCAAACAAGTCTGCCAAACTGGGCAGCATTACTCGAAATTGACCAACACAATGTAGAAAACCAGAAAATCAGGGCATCTACAAAAAAACAGAACACCTGTTATTTTAATGCAAGTGAGTGGTGTAACGCAGTTGCATCGATGAGTTTTGGCAATGACGGTAGCAGCAGTCGCAAAGACAATTCACAACAAGCGGGACTTATAATAGTTGTTTAGTAAGGGGGCGCGTCGGAACGGTAGCAACGGATGCCGCCTGGTATTGAAGTTGATAGGCCAGTGGATGAATCTTGAAGCCATAAAGCCTGTAAAACACGTAAAATCGCAGAAGTGAATATGGGATTTCGTAACATAACGCAATACTAAGCAAGCTTACTAGACGATGTAAACTTTGAGGCAGGAAATACTAATGTGTTCGGATAGAAAGGAGGCAACTGATTAAACAAAACGATTGACGAAAGGAACTTGTGGCTTAAAACATGTGTACATGCATATAGTTACTCTAATGGCATCCACGAGCGGCAAACTTTGTTCACACTTACGACTCTTGAATGGAACAAGTGTTCGAGGAATATGACTCAATCCGAATCATCGGAGGACGTAGTTACACAGTTAAACTTTGTAGTTATAGTTTATATATCACAAAACGTTATGTGATATACAGGGTCACATGAGGGCTGAATAGCATCAGGCTGTCGAAGCGTTGACAAAGACAGTAACTGTAATTAAAAGTCGAATATGCAATCTGCTGTCGTAAGACAGGTAGTTGGCGTGGCTAATACTGGAAAGCAAAGTACGGTAGACGCTAAAAACCTAGCTATGATTGTTGTGTTGTCATTTTCGCAAGTGCTTTCGGTTTTCTCCTTAAATATTGACGGATATCAGTTGGCAAGGCCATTTTCAGTCAACAAGAGTTGAAACAAGTGAGCCAGAGCCTTGAATAATACTACACACCTACTACTGGAGGTGATCACACGAATCACCACCGTGATTGTGCCTCAGAGTCAAGGCACAACCAAAGTCGTCGGTTCTGCGTAAGCAGTAGCCAATACAAAAGGCTATTAACACCAATAACCTTTGCAGCGAGCCAGGTGTCTACATGGGAGTCGCCACAAGCAATATCCGGTCTAACACCTAAACGAATTAAAGATGAGGTTTACTGCCTGTCGAACAAATAAGGGGACAATCTCGCCGCACACAGAACTATCCAAAAGATCCGTATTCGAAGTTTGTAGGCTTTGACTTGCTGTTCGTATTCTAGACTCAGACACTGGCAGTTTCAGATAACCATTATTGACAGGACGATCGGCCGGTAAAACAGGAACGCAGTGAAAACGTACCAGAACACCGTCTACTTCCATCCACGTTCTTGTAATTAACAGTGGTACGGTGTACCTGTGGTCAGGCTTGATGCAGAGATGCAACACTGACAAACAGGATGTCTAAAATTGGTAGTGGTTAAAAATCATTATATTCATCATCATCACAACGGTCTTGATCCAGACCGGAAGGTACTGTGGCTCGGACTAATCTCAACAGTGACGTGGAATACACTAGAATAAATGTTGCTGAGTATGCTAGAGTAATAATGGTAACAACAACATCCAGGATTAAATAAAAGAACTAGAAGTGGTATTGATGCAGGCACGTCATTGACTGCGGCATGTCGCCATCCCAGACAGCGTTTCCAACCAGCGATTTAAGGGATCACGAGGACCCCGGCTAAGCAGGCCACACCCACCCACTTCATATCGCGCAACCACGTCGATGCTTGACCACCACGGGATTTTATCCAACTGTTGGTGGTCTCAGTATACGATGCCCGGCAAGCGCTTGGCTAGCGTGCGAAGTATGTGACCCAGCCACCGCAGCTTGTGAAATGCGATTAGCTGACCATTTGATCGCGCACCCTGAGCGTTCCGGAATACGCGCAGGCGGACAGTCACATTGCTCAAGCAATCAGTCCACTTATTGTCGGTTAATCGGCAGAGACAACGATGGTCACACATAGTAAGTCTGTCGACGTTTTCGTTGTGAACAAACCAAGCTTCCGAACCATACAGCAAAACAAAACAAACACAGGCATCCTACACCCTTCCTTCCTAGGACAACCGAACGTCCTTTCGACGCCATAGATGACGCAGGTTGACATAGGCAACTCGTGTCTTTGCTATCATCGCCGACATCTTATCAGTAAATTTGCAGGCTGACGTGATAGTGCTACCTAAGTATGTGAAACTGTCCACAATCATGAGCTGATTACTTGCGATGAAGAGTGTGGGAATGGAAATGCCCCAGTCTTGAAGCAACACTCTACATTTTGAGGGTGTGAAGTGCGTCCCATACAAACCAGCCCCGCCACTCACCTTCTTCAACATGTCTTTGGCAGAGAGGCTAAGTGAGACAATGCCGTCCGCATACTCCAGGTCGGTCAACCTCGCTCCAGGAAGAAACTCAACACCAACCTCACTGGATTCCTCAAGCGCATTTTCCATAATGTCATCCATGATCAAATGGAACAAGATGGGGCAAATCGGGCACTCTGGACGAACAGCACTATAAGTGATGAATGCCCCAGACAGTTGTCCATAAACTCTTACCTTACATACAGAGTGAACATACAGTCTCAACAGATTCACATAAACCGACTCGATAGCCAGTACAAACACGGATCAGAGAAGGGTTTCTGCTATTCTCATACAAAAAGGCGCGTTCTAACTCTTTCGATTGTTTAACCAAGTGGTGTTTATGGTCTTTGCGCAAGCTTTTAGTCAGCTTGCGTGTAAGTACTCGACAATCGTCATCATAATCGGAACCAGGTAGGATCGAGCGACGCAACAGAAATTCGGTTCTATCGCGACTGCAAAGCTCCTTCGGAACATATTTCTTCAAGGCACGTACTCATAGCTGCTGTGATTTGTACCCAGTATTCGTCAGGTCTCCTCAAAATGAGTCAAACTGGGCAATTCATTCACCAATGCGTCCTGATGACCGCTCCTTACACGCTCCCAGCTTGAGTACCAGTCTTGTAGTTACACGCAATCCAATGATAAAACAAAACCGGCACGCATAACAACATGATCCGAGTTTAGGTGGTTGCTTCAAAACTCACGACAGTCTTCGACAAAATGACGTCACCTGTAACTGACTTATAAGGTCGAGTTACGTACATGGCTGAGAACAGGGTGGTCTCCGCCTAAGTGCAGTATTCGAAATATAGACTGTGAGATGCGCACAGTGGCAGCAGACTTTCGCCACTGTCAGTTCATTGTGCACAAACACTAAACAAACTACCCAGTCACTACTCTTCTGGAGGAAGACGACTAAAATGAGAATTGGAATCGCCGGATAGCAAGTTAGTGTTTGGTCTGCTTCAGAAGGTCGATGAGGGCGCTGAAGAACGCACCTTTGATAGCATTTTTCGTAGAGTTAAAAATAAATTGAATTCCATGCAGAGTTTCACAGCCAATCAAAATTATCAGAACAATGTGATGACAGCCCAAACCCACCGCATCGTTCAGTCGGTCAATTTTGGCAAACAAATCCCCGGCTGCAGTGACTACATCACAAACATGTCGACCTAAGAAAACCAACTAGATATGCGTCAAATGTGCACCCGATAGGTCATCAAAGGTACAGATGGGACAGAAACAGATACAACGAAAAGACTTCGGAACATGTGTACAGCAGATCCTAAGAGAGTTTACTGAAACAAGCACGGAGCTCACTGTTGGAAGATATCTAGTATACGAGTGTGACTACGACCACTGTGGTCAGGACTACAAAGACACGGTCATGGGATAATCTGCGGAGGATAACTCGCACCAAGTTTGCAACACGGATGCTGTCAGCCCTATAAAATAACCACTGTCTTGACTTCTAGTTTCCAAAATGCATCAGACATCAACTTTTGGAGTTTAATATCTGAGCGATAGCGGCTTGCGGATAAAGATACATACAACACGCATTCCTCAGTTGGAAAGCGGGTAGCGAGAGACAGAATCTGAGTTGTTAAGGATGGGATTTACCAATGTAGGTCGACAGAAATTAACTGCGTTGATCTAGTGAACTGCAGAACAGCCAGAAATGGAGGTCAGGAAAGATCCGAGGGTTCTGTTGGAAAGAACAACAGGGGGATCAGTAATAACAATGTTAGCCTACCTCATGCACCACAAGAACAGTAACAACGCGAAAAGTCACGATTGTTTGTGAGCTGAGATACTGTTGAGGTGCCCATACATGAACAAGTGAATGATTAGTTTCCATCCAACGCCCGTACCACCATATAGAAGGAAGCTGGTAGTTGACTGAGACGTCCCATATGACACTTGCACGCGCCTGCTGAACAGCAGAGCGATTGTTTAAACTAATGACTATCACCTGTTTTTAAAAACTAGTAGTAACATCAAACTTAAAGTCAGTTAGAGACCTCAAACTAAGCTAGAAAAGCCTGAGCATCCCAGAAAATTGATAAAGGACTACTCGTCAATAATTAGCGACCAAGCACATACACCGACTTCCTCAAAACACGGCATGCGAAGGATGGGAACCAACAATTGTGCCAACGAAAGACGTACTGCTTAGCTTGCTGCACCGGGCAACCCACTGTCTCAAGACAACGTTTACGAAAAAATACGACACCGGAGAAGTCAATATATTGGCCGAGAACTGAAAATCACTGTAGTTATTTTCAAAAGGTAGCCTTCTTACAGTTAATGTCTCTCGCAAAACGTGTAGCTTTATCTGCTGTCGCAAGTAAACCATGTGTAACCAGAACTGACAAAGGGCCTCAAACAAAAATATATGGGCATATTCCAGACTAACTGGCGAATGACAGGAGACAACAAATCAGGCAAGTCGACCAATATTTCAATTCCGATCATTAAACATTTGCTAGAGGCCAACCACTGTGGATTAAAAATGCGTGTTCACTGCGATTCGGCATAGTATAATTTACCCATTGCCCAAATTTGTGGAGGGCTTGTTGAATGCGCAGCGTCATTCGCAATTCTGTGCGCAGAAGCTACCGACTGAGACGTCGAGACTCTCGTGGTTTCAAAAAGCAAGCAGGCACTACACGTTTGGGTCTAGATTCACAATTGGATTTTTGCACTAGTTTTGTAACACTTATATTAACCGTTATGTGACTGATGGGAATGTGAGAAATGGATCCATCATGAAAAACCATGTTCGTTATCGGAGTTTCTGAACGTACGGAAGGATATATCAAACTTGGGGCAACCCTAATTCCGCACTGCCGGACGAACAGGCAACCGATGCAGATGCCTTATTATCACATTGAAATGAAAAGGAAATACGCCCTAAGCTCAGCTCCATACATGAGGAAGAATAAGCTGAAGCAAATTCGACAAAGTAAAAGTGTGACAGTAAATGACTGGCATCAGCCATGTAGTAGGACTCACAGTTGACGGTGGTGGAGTGTGCAAACGTTTTCGTGAAAATGTGCCCCACAAAAACTTCCGATCGTTCGCCAACCCTTCTAAACGGGCTGCTGATGCTTCATCATAACTTATAGCGATCAGATGAAAAGTCAGCAGATAAAATTGGTTAACTCGACGGTAGATTATGGTAAACAAGATAAAAGGGAGTACAAGTAACATCGTGGATTGTGTTCGCCGGCACACTGCATCCGAATAAAAAACATTATACAACCTTGGTTTCTGCTTCTTAATCGTAGAGACGACCAAAGTTTTTGTCAAAATAGATGAGTCCAAAAACCACTTTGACATACATGGGGCGCCGTGCAACAGAAAAAGGTGGACATCCACTTGAAATATATGTAAACAGCAATCAAGTGTAGAATAAACGTCACAAGTGGAGAAATTCAGGAGATAACTTACCTGGCGGTGAACTGCTTCGGGGCCCGCTTCGGTCGATATTCAGGGTGAACCAGGAAAAGCATATGCGGAAACCCTGTACCGAAGTAAGCCCCGTCCGTATAGTGATGCCGCGAAGACTTTGGTGTATAGACGTCTTGGCACCGCGGGCAGTAAATTTTAACCATGGCTTCTCCCGGCACGTCAGACAGACCAATCGGCAAGCACGGCTGGTTTTCACAGTACACCTAAAACAGAAACGTAACGAACTCTGTAATAATACAGCTGAATGTATGATGCGCTGAGCGACGTGTCGGTTTACCTTGGACTGAATCTACGAAGTTGATCTCAGGAAACATAAGGAACCAAGTGCACCAAATGAACTGGTACAGTGAAATAAGGGCGAATCACTTTATCTTTAAATATCGAATTCCACAACATTTTCTAACACAGATGACGATCGTCGCGGTAACACAGTTCCGATGATCGACAAACACGAGAACAACCGGGACTGTGATCAACGCGTGGATGCATGATGAGCATTAAGTTAGAGTGTGTACAAAATATTTACCGCTCGTGCATAGTATCTTACTGATAATTCAAAGTATAAAGAAGCCCACGACTTACTCTCGGACAATATCCAAAATCCCCCTGTTGCCATTTTGCAACCATGATACAGATGCCCCGGTTAGTGAGAATGTACCTCGCGTGTATGAGGCCGTATAGCATTTCGGCTGCTTGCTCCACAAGGTCCGTGTTTTCTTGATTATCTGACTGGTCTAGAAGAAATCCATCGAGAACAAAAATTGCGATGAAAAACAGCACACGGGACACCGAGACATACATGGCACATCGACTGGCCAACTATTCTCCGGAAAGTGACAAGACAGTAAACATCCTAATGAATATGAACGAAAGGACAAAAACGGAACAGGATCCTGGTACCCGACATTCGGATAAACGGATGAGTCGCTAAATTACACAGCCCCAGGTGGTGGACTGGGGAATGGCTTTCAAGTGAGGGTTAACTGTGAAACAAACAGTGTTACCAAGTCGAATTAGCAGTTGCGGACAACTAGCAGTAGTACTAACAGAGATTGGGAATTCACGGCTAGCAGCCGTATCCAATAAAATTCTACATGGGCTCTTTGATAGTAGTACAACATAGCGTATGACACCCAGCCACAAGAGTTCCAGATGTCTTAGCATGCCGTCCATCTGACCTGTTTTCCGCATGTCGTACAGACATCGGTCTCCGCCAACCATGGAAAATTCCCGAGGAAAGCATATGAACCACCTTGGTGATCACCAGTCTTAACGAGTGCGTAAGGGGTGTCGGGTAGCTTGAATGTCTGGATTCCACTCGAAAGGCGTATAAACCAATTTGGTCATCGGCCACTGGAAACAGAGGACAATCGCCGAAACAGCCTATCCGTCTTGGAGTTCGTGGCTGAACAGATTTACTACACCATATCCGCCTTACTTGTTTGATCTTCCAACTATTGGGCCGTTTCTGTGCAGAGTTTACTGAGCATTTGGATGGATCGACTCCTGCCGAGGAGGGGGATGAACCGAACCACTAATGATCATCGGCCGTCAATGGCCCGCGAACTCCGTGCCTCGTCCCGCCGCCTTGTGAGTTAGGTTTTTTTTGAAACAAATGCTCCGAGAGGATTTTCTCAAGCCGAACCCTTCTTCGGCTTGGACAACCGGGAAGTATTCGGCTCCAATACTATGAACCTATGAATGTACATTAACCAATAATTTTGTTGTATTTCTATGGCGACTCTTTAGCCGAGGTGACAGCGGCTGGCCTTGCTTTTACGTCCCACTCCTATATTTCGTTAGACAGCTCTAGTCGATGGCCCCTCACTTTGAAAGACTGCTGTAATTACGTATAGTTAATGTTGGACAATGAAGTTGTGGAGGCCACTGACTGATTTGTGTTCTTGGGAAGCTGCACCAGCTGCGGCGGGGTTGTGGATAATGAAAAAGAAACGTGTGCATCTACAGCTAGGGCAGTATGCACCAATTTAGGATACCTAAGGCAACAGAAGGGCATCCCTCTAAAGCTTAAGGATCGAATGTATAAGACGAGAGTCAGCGCTGTATTATTTTGTAGCTTCAAAACATAATCGTTCAGGGTAGACGTCAGTGTATTTGACCATCGATGTGTTCGATTGCTTACATCGGCTGGCAACAACTACCTATCAATGAATTTGGGAAGCGGGTACTTGGTAATGATTATCAAGCGAGTTTTTTTGTTCAATCCTTATGTTCACACACTCCGACAGTTAGGTCATGTACCGAGAATGCCAGCTAGTCGTCTGCCACGCCGTGCACTGTGTCGATGTTGCGGCTGACTAGCGTAAGATGCGAGGTGGACAGGTAATGATATGGTGTAGAGAAATGAAACAGTTCACCAAAGAGATGGCCACTATAGATCGGGTTCGTCTCCCAGGCTGGTGACCTCGTTGCCCACGGAGTAGGTGGTTGGAAATGTTAGGTGAGAGTGGTTAATCGGGCTCAGTGGTATGAATGTTGCTGTTGTGTGGCCGAGTTGGCTGCGAAGTGCACTTAAGGAAGTGGGGCAGTGGAGACCATAAGGAAGCCACTTCGCTGATGACGTCTCACTTCCATCTGAAGCTAGGTTGTTGTTACGCACTTATATCTTTTCCTTCGTCTGCACTACTCATCACGTTATCTATTTTACATTGCAGCTATATGGCTTATTTACAAGTTGAATAAAGACTAGCGTTCTGGCAACTTACATTCTCTGTCAGTAAGTCTGTTAAATGTACGTTTTGAATCACCACGTTCAACTTGTAAAATGGCCGAGCGTATCTTGCGTGCTGATCGTTTTGACGCCGACTATTACTCGCGTACCGCAACTGACCAGTGACCTCACTGTCGGAAGATATTCGAGAACTTCCTTTCTGCTGCAAAAGCGCTTGAAATAGACGCATTGGCTACTATCGTCACTTATGTCGGTTCATCTGTATACAAACATCGCGGAATGTGATACAAAACAGCCATGTGTACACTCCAGAACCTCTACATTCAACCAAAAATACTATTTTTGCTCCACATGTCTTATCCACTGTTAAGCAAGAGAACAAGCAAAGTCTGAGTGAATTTCTCAAGAAACTGAAAACGTTGACCCCGCATTGTGATTTCCAAGCAGTCTGCTGAATTGTATCGTGAAGAATTTATTCGTGATTCAAACCCTTATTCTATTCGTCAGCGACTACTCGAATATAAATCCTTGGACCTCATTTCAACCTTCAGTGTAGCTAGACAATTGGAACTAGCCCAACAGCAATCAATCTCTTACAATCAACATCGTGTTCTCACAAACTACTGAGTACCATTAAACGCTCGTCCCAAAGGCATGATATCGAATGTACGGCAACCACAGGCAACTTTCCAAAACAGAACGGCTCTTTGTGGTATTTCTGTGGATCACGTCGGCATTCGGGAAAGCAGTGTCCAGCTCTTGATGTTGTCTGCGAACGCTGTGGAAAGAAAGAGCACTACGAATGGGTGTGTCAGTTTTCTAAGACGACATTCTGCTGCAATATCCGGATCTGTTCTCATTTACACAGACGGTTCGGGAAGCTACATATCTCACTTTGTTGTCCAGGCACATAAATGGGAAATCCGTTCTTCCTGTCAAAGGATCACTATGGCATCTACCAGCTTATCCAGTTTCACGTTCGGTCACTGTTTCGTTTCTGTTCGTTTCAAGTAACTGTCATATAACTCTATCAAACTGTCACTTCTCAATAACGTGCGTACTGATGTATCACTAGGATATGATTTTCTCAAAAGACATAAATGCTTTGAAATACCTTTTCCGAGCTCTGACACGCCGTTTTCATTTTACAACATGCTTGCTATTTCCGTTACTCCGCCGTTCCTGTTTCAACATATGTCGCCTGACTGTCAGCTAGTGGTCAACAAATTCGGGCGCTGGTGTTTGTCTTATGAACTTTTTACTAAGTCCGAGACTTAAAAACTGTTGGACGCCGGGATTATTGAACTCTCTGCGTCACTTTGGACAGCGCAAGTCTTGGTGACGTCTAACGAACAGCAGAAGCGTCGAATGGTAGTGGACCACAGCCAGACAACCAATCGGTTCACCTACCTAGAAGCCTACCCCTTACCCCGGATTGAGGATCTGACTAAGAAGATTCCTCGTTATGAGGTATTCTGTACTCCTGACCTCCAGAGTGTATACCATCAGATACCCAACAATACGGAAGAGAAGATCTACATTGCTTTCGAAGAAGATGGCCAACTCTGTCAATCTATTAGTATTTCTGTCGGCGTTACCAATGATGTAGCAGCGTTCCACCGTACCATCGACAATATCATACAACGAGAGAAATTGTCTGGGACCTTCTCCTACATGGGAAATCTGACTATCTGCGACAATTCAAACGAAGATCACGATCGTTATCTCACACAATTCTTCAACACCGCTCAACAGTACGGAATCACCCTCAATGAACAAAGTCATGCGGACGCGCAACATCAAATTGTTGGGGTATGAACTCTCAAAGGGTGTCATTAAACCGGATCCGGAACGTCTCCGACCATTGAAACAGCTACCAACCCCGTCAAACCCCAAAGCACAGGAGAGAGTCATTGGTATGTCTGCTTACTATTCCCAATGGATTTCACAATTTTCAGACAAAAACAGTGTGCTCGTCAGAAATACGACCTTTCCTCTTCCCAAAGAGGCTCCGACTTCGTTTATCAATTTTAAGGAAGAGAGTCAAGACTCAACGATTGTTACTGTTGAACCCAGAGTGCCCCTGACAATTGAAACTGACACATCAGATATCACCATCATCGCAACGTTAGGCCAAAATGGACGACCAGTTACAATTATCTCCAGAACTTCAACAACGTCCGAATGTAAGCATTCTTCTGTCGAGAAAAAGGCCTACGCTATTGTTAAAGGCTTAAAAAAGTGGCAGCATTTTCTACCAGGTCACCATTTTACACTCATTACAGATCAACGCTTCGTATGCTTCATGTTCGATCAAAAACAGACAGGGAAAATCAACAACGAGAAAATACAGTGTTGGCAACTGGAACGTTCTAAATTTCAATATGACATTCCTTACCATCCTGGCTCTGATAATCGTGTGGCAGATACTCTGTCGCGCAACTTTAACTGCTTTATTTCTCATGCTGTCGACCTAAAAACACTTCATGAATTATTGTCGCCCTGGCAGTACCCATATGTTTCACTTAGTCCGTGCGCTCAATTTACCATCCAGCCTGGAGGATGTCAAACAAATCATCGCTCAATGTAAAGTTTGTGTTGAAACCGAACACTGCTTTTCTACTCCGCCACACACACCTCTGATAAAAGCAACTCAACCACTCGAGAGGCTAAGCAATAAGTGTATAGGACCCATTCCTTCATCCCCAAAGAACATATTCTTTCTAACAATTATGGATGAATTTTCCCGCTTCCCTTTTGCCCATCTGTGTACCGATACTTCTTCCTCTACAGTGATCAATTGCCTTACCAATTTATTTTTCATTTTGGTTTGTCTTCATTCATCCATTCTGACCGCGGTTCTACTTTCATTTTGAAAGGGTTACTTTCATTCCTTCACGATAGGGGTATCACAACCAGCCGCACTACACCCTATAATCCAGTCTAACGGGCAAGTTGAACGTCTGAACAGCATTATACGAAAAACCATACTGCTGGGACTCAAATCAAAGCCGTGCTGTTGAACACTGCGCTTCATTCTATAAGTTCCTTACTGTGCATTGTGACCAACTGTACTCTACACCAGCCAACGTTCTATCACAACCTTGAAGCCTCCACGGGTCTTTCTTACCAAGTTGTTTAGTGAGCCCCGACAGTCTTCGCCCGAAAACAAATCATCATCATCATAGACAGCAATACATCAGTGGTTCACATTGATGCTTAACTGCCACACAACCATGAAGAAGAAACAAACCCTATTTAGGAAAAGAGAAGAAAAACGGGAGAAGGGAGGGGACCCAATCACTAAAAAATAGCTACGTCTACATTCAAACATACAACATCAAGGTGCCTACACCTTAAAAAACAAACAACCGAGCTGTAAGTGAAAGTCGTCATCAGCAAGACAGCTTCCTTACGGCTTTCACTGCCCCGCGTCATTAAGCACACTCACCACACAGACAACTTGGCCAAACCACAACATTCACGCCGCTGAGCTCGGTTAGCCGCCATCTCGCCTAAAGTTTCAAGCCATCGACTCTGTGAGTCACGAGGGCTCCAGCCCGGGAGACGAACCCGATCTACAGTGCCCAACTCCTTCGTGAACGACTTCGTTTGTCTACGCCAGGTCATCATCTGTCCACCTTGCACCTTACGCCAGTCGGCTGCAGGGTAGGGAAAACAGTGCTCGGCGTGGCAAACGACTAGCTGGCATCTTTAGTACATAGCCTAACCATCTAAGTCTGTGCAAATGTAGTGACTGAATAAAAGAACTCGTTTGACAATTAATGTCAAACATCCGCTTCCTAACATCCTTGCTGCTTACCCGCTGACGACACCCGATACGAGTGATGGAACGCAAACATCGGTGGTCAAACACCTGAAGACGGTTCACGTCTTCTACCCTGACGGGCCATGTTTCGCTGCTGTAAATCAATACAGCCCTCACTGTTGTCTGATATACGCGACCCTTAAGCTTCAGAAAGATACCTCTCTGTCGCCATAAGTGCCTCAGATTAGTAAACACCGCCCTAGCCTTAGAAATACGCACCTCTATTTCATTCCCTACATCTCCGCCGCCAACGCTGATGCAGCTCCCCAGATATACAAATCGGTCAACAACTTCCATGACCTCATTATCTAACATTAAACCTACGTAATCACAGCAACCTTGCAGAAGCACTTTGCATTTCGAGGCTGCAAAGCGCACTCCGAAGTATTTAGCAGAATGCGAAATTGCGTTCAGCGTCGCTTGTGCCGCTTGAAAGTTGTTAAACAGCAACACCTTATCGTCAGCATGATCAAGATCAGTCAGCCTTCCACCAGGTAGGAGGTCGATACGGGCATCATTTGAGTGACGCAAACAGTCTTTCATTATTTCGTCCATGACGAAAACAAAACCAGATGTCCATATGAGACCTGTACGCAGAAGTTGACTTGGAAGAGTGTAATCCGACATACGCTCGCGTCCGCAACCTTGACGGCCGTGAGGACACAGTATCCCTACGCAATCTGGCACCAGCTGCAGGGGATACTTTAATGACCGACGAAGCAGCCGATGGAGCGGCCGATTCGAACCCAGTGGCTCCTACGATATCCATGTTTGAGGGAAATCGTGACACTAATTCCAATAATCACTACGTCTACGAAACTCTTCTGAGCCAGCAACAGAGAATGAGACCCTACGTTCTGAAGAGTCGAGAGGTTTAATCCCTACACCACATCACTCATAGTTTATGCTCCATGACTCACGAAAGTCCTACCAGATTTACTTCCAGAAGAGGTGAATGTTATGCACGTGTACCTCTTCCTTCGTCTACATTATTCATCACGTTACTTATTTTGCATTACAGCTCTATGGCTTATTTCAAAGTCGAATAAAACATAGCGTTCTGGCAACTCACGTTTTCTCTCAGTAACAATCTGTCGAACGTACGTTTCGGATCACCACAGTTGTTTTTTGCAAGGTGCATACACCTTGATGCTAAACGTTTGATTATAGACGTAGTTATTTTTAGTAGTAAAGTCCCTTTCTCTTCTGTTTTTCTCTCTGACCAGGGATTGTTTCTTCTACCATAGTTGTGTGATAGTTAAGCATCAGTGAGAACAAGTGATGTTTTGTTGTCTATGACGATTAAATAATTGATATACACTACAAATAGCAACGGACCAAGCACTGATCTTTGTGGTACACCTACTGAGGAAAATGTGCGAAAACAGACAGGACAACCAGCCTTGAAACTAAACGTTCTGCCATTAAAAGTGAGGCGCTCTAACGATAGATATCACCTTTGACGTCGTACGCTCCCGTTTTCTGTGAAAATGGACCGTGTGGTACCCGGTCGAAAACCTTAGCAAAGTCGAGGAAAATGGAGTCCGATGTAAGACCATTTGGAAACGTTAACTTTCAAGCCCACCGTTCCTGGCATGCACAAACCCCTTACTGATATACTGGTGTTAGCTCATATGGTTCAGTGAGAGATACATGGGTGCGAGACCGACAGCCCAAGTTCACTCGGTGTGCACGTATTCTGTTTCTGATGTCACACGGACGTCAGGTTCTCTGAAATGCGAACGTTGAAAAATTGGTGTAGCACCACTTCCTCTAGACATAATGTTAATTTAGGAGCAACAGACATGGTAAAAAGCAGGTCGTTACCGTCTACCACTTACTTCCAACAAGCAGATAAACGTCCAGCAAGGCCTTAAACTGCATCCTAGAAAAGCGTTAACGACACGTGGTGAAAGGCTATTCTAATGGGCGATCAATCTGACAGAAAAAATCCCCTGACAAGTCTTGGAGGTCTCCCTTTAAACAACTTGTCGTGATCTCTTAACCCATTTGGGCCTGCGAAGAAGAAAAAATTTCCGTCATCCCTTCAGAAAGAACTAAAAATAGTAAGAATCAAGTCTCCTCGGAGTCTTCGGCATTCCAGAAGGTAGGGACCAAAGATTTCGAGCCGAGACTCATGCGAAACCTCCAAAAAACCTACTACGATTTTGGGGGCAGCCTGCTGTACCCGCCCAGGCGCACTTACGTCTTTCATGGAGTCAGAATAAACAAATGAGCTAGCATATTCGAGCAATGATCAGGCATGAATTCTGCAAAAAGTTTATAAAGCCTACATGGAAATTCGAGGGTGAATAACGTCCACTTCAGTGGTAAGTGTCTACAATCTCTGCTAATACAGGATTGTGGATAGTGGAGAGCGAATATAACTATCGTATATGAAACAAGAAACAACACAAACCTGCTTCCAGATCTAAGATCATGTCGAACGCCTCCCGGTATTCTGGAACTTGCTCTGACAGCCCTGTCAAGTTGAATCGATCTTGAATATAATCATCCTCCACTTCGCAGAAAAACTCATTTCCTCGCAGGCCACAAAACCAAGAAATCCACGAAACCTCCTCACTGCTGCTCATCGAACACGAACACCCCGGACGTCTAGTGGTACAACGGAATTTGTGTGATACAAGCGCGAGATTCAAATTTTCGTTAGTTCAGTTTCAGTTCAGATCACAGGACTTGAGACTAGTAGCCGGCTGATGTCCAGTTTCTTGCACCAGTGAGCTCAGATGATCCCACCGTGCTGCGACGATTTTTTTAGCCCAGAGTGTTACGGTGTTGTTCACGGGATTATTGGTCACAATGATAATTGTCGTAAACAGAAGCATTTGGTAATTGAAGGTGCATGAAAAAGAAGAAGTGTAATTATCATGGCATGTGATTATTGGGGTAATTCAGCGATTCAATAGTTCAGTGGTTTTCAGCGATTCAGCGATTGATACATGGGTTCGAGGCAGAGGCCCAAGAGTCCATGATCCAGTCGGTTTTTCTTGTTCAATTTCAAGCGGGCGTCTGTT